>MKEJ01033645.1:0-15196 GCA_001753735.1 Embelia ribes
CGATACAAAAAAATATAAAAAATGATATGGGACCGAAATACAATTTGACAACCTTGTATGCATAGAATACTAATTATGTATATGCTATAGAGTTTTTTATTATTTAATACATATCTATATTAGTTATATACTTTATATATTATTATTATTATATATATATACTTAATAGTATAATTTACATATATTATATATATACAAAATACACATACACTGATTTCTATCTAACTTATTACTTATATAATTATATACATAGATGATACACACATATACATATACAGATAATAGTTGCACAGAATATAGAGAGATCTTCTCGGCAACTTTTTTGGGAAAGAGGCGATGACTTTTCAAAATATGAGTTAATTGAACAAATTAAGGTATGTATGCTGTGATTTGGATAAGAAATTGACGTTTAACCTTCCTTATTTAGTTAATTTCCTTTAAATATTTTATTTGTGAAATAATTAAAAATATCGTTATATCGTTCACGATATGATACATTTCTGTATCGTTTGATTTATCTTCTATATCGAACGATTTTTAAAATTTTTTGATACACCTCTCTGATACACTCGGAGAGGCTTTGAATTGATGCGTATCGGACGATGCGTATCGTATATCGCCGATATTGACAACCATGGTTAAACCGGACTGGTTATATGTTTTTTGGCAAGACCATACTACAGAAAGTTCTTTATGAAGCATCAAAATATAAGTTCAATAGGCGAAGGGAAACAAGGGCTGCACCTGAAGGGGAGTGTACAATTTTTCTAACTTCGAAATGGGTTATGGTGAGCACCTTTGAAGGAGTCTAATTATAGGTGTTCTTTTAATTGGCAGTTCTGGTGCATGGGCGAATCTAAAGCCTTAATTGCGGAGCCTAGATTTGATGCCATCTTTTATCTCTGTTTTTATTGCTTCTAAAAGCAATTACTCGAGATTTTCCAATCGTGCCATCTTTTTAAACCCACGAGCAATGGGAAAAAATTGTGTATTTATTGAGGAGAAGGGAAAAGGAAGATGTGGAAGTAGGGACTGGAAATCTAAGAATCCACATAACTTAAGTTGTTTCCTTTTACGGTGCTTGAAAATGTTATAGCCCATAAATTATTTGTCCATTTGGTTCTATTCTCTTGGTTGTCTGTTTTCGAGGAATTCGGGACTGAAGACATTTAAACCTCTGTAAACTTCTTAATTTCATATATGAAAATTTTCATACTGAAGGAATTTTTGAGACCCATGAATAACTATTTATTATTCTTTTCAAATGAGATGTTTTTAGTATATTTCTTCCAATATTGGTTGGGGAACTAGTTCACTGCACGCGTATTCCGTAATAAAATTGATTTGAATCTTGGTAATTCTTGAATTTTTGCTTGTAAATTCTGATGCACTTTACCATTAAAAAAAATTCTGATGCACTTCATACCAACTGAATTAATTATTAAATGAAAAATGCATATTATTCCGACTCCTCTAGCTATCATCTTTCCAAATATGTCTTTTATTACCTAAACACATAGTGGGTAAGTAATGTGTTGATGCAGAATGTTCCGGAGTGTCCATTGAAATTAATTAATTAGGATTATTTAATTTAGTATTATGTCTTTTCAAATTTTGTCTTCTCTTCTGTAACTTTTCATCTTTGCTGGGTCCATATAATAGGTTGTGATGTACTTGCATAAAGAGGTTAGAATTCATAAGATATGGAACAGTGGTTGTTCTTTTGAGAGGGTGTGGAACTCTTTCATAGAAATTGGGTGTGGGACTCCATTTCGCCAATCCTGTGGAAGGATTGTTCATCTTTTGTTCGTTTTTGTTGAAACGTCCTACATCAAGTAGTGTTATGAACACTTTTCTGTAATATTTGCTTACATGTATGTAGCTAAATACTACACAATATTGAGGTTTTTTCATAGAAAAGAGGAGAGAGTGATTTACTTTTTTGGTAGATGTTACTCGTAGAATATAGCCCAACTTAACAAAATCCCACACCACCTAATGTTGAGAAACCATCCTCGAGAATGCCTACAAATGCAAAGCCGCAAGCAACATTACAGCATACCTAAATGAAATATATACGTTCAGTTGGGCAAAATAATGAGACAAAGGTCACTTATATATGTTCTGTTTTTGTAAAGAGGTTCTATTCCTTATACTTGCTTGCTTCATTTGCTTCGATTTTTAGAAATTGGGAAATCACACAAGGGGTGGAAGAGTAATTGTGTATTTGCTTTTGTTTTTGTGAGAAAAGACATGATATTCCACCTCCGATCAATTGGGGCATCCGCATAGTCCCTGAGAAGAAGGCTTTTGTTATCGAACGATTCGGGAAATATGTAAAGACCCTCACTCCTGGTATTCACCTGCTCATTCCATTGGTTGATCGCATTGCATATGTGCATTCGCTCAAGGAAGAGGCGATTCCAATTCCAGACCAATCTGCCATAACCAAAGATAACGTCAGCATCATAATTGATGGAGTTCTCTACGTCAAGGTACCAGGAAGCTTATTCTCATTAGATTTGCTGAATTTTTTTTATTGTTTGATAGTAGATAGTTACCTGGTGAGTATTGCAGATTGTAGATCCTCGTCTTGCCTCATATGGCGTTGAGAACCCCCTATATGCGGTAATGCAGCTTGCTCAGACCACAATGCGCAGTGAGATTGGAAAAATCACCTTGGACAAGACATTTGAGGAAAGAGACACCCTTAATGAAAAGATAGTGGTGAGATGTTATTGTTTATGCGGTTTTTACACATTTGCTTTACTCCCTACTGTCTCTAAACTATTGCAGTAGTTGTCCATAATTGACCTGGTATTCTAACTCTTTAGGGATACTCTTTTTAATCGAGTTATTCAGAGTCTTAAATTTTTAAGGATGGATGAATACACAATCTATTTGTAGCTTAACAACTGAAAGTATAACTTTACTTTTGGGTTCTTTTTTTCCTTCGGTTCTTTTGAGTCCAAGTACGAGCATAAAGGGACAAAATCCTCTTATGTTCAGAATTATAGAATTATTGATTGACAGCAAGAAAGACATGAAAATTATAAAATTATGGTAAGTATGCGGTTTTATCGTCAAATTGAAAACGAGATGCTCTTTAACTGATTACGTTGTAGCTTGCTAACTGTGAGAGGGTAACTAACTACACACAATATTATTCAGACTTCTTGCCTAATGGATTACATGCAATCTTCTTGCAGAAAGGATTGACTATGATTTTTAGGTTTTGAGAAGCATCTTTTAGGCTATTTAGTTTTGGATATTGCATCTTCCCAGTTGCTTGGGTGCCAACTGCCCAGTCGAAACTTTGGGTGACGAACAAGTTCGAGCATGCACGTAGAAGTTGAAAAAGGAGATTGGTTTCCATCTCTACTATTAATTTAAAAATTGAACACAAAATTAACTGTTGTTCCTATGTCAATGGTTTGAAGTGATCCCAAATATGAGTATGATAAAGAAATTTTTTTTTGTTTTTGATTTTTCTTTTGGTGGTTATGCTTATGCCATGTTCGAAAACAGATACATTTAGCTCACACTCAAGTTTGAGTACACATAGATGAAAGGGGTTAAAACCTTAGAGGGCAACATACATCATACATACAAGATGGCCAATTAAACTTCAAATTTGGATCCCTTATCTTAAATAAAAAGAACAATAGGGTTCCTGTTTGAAGTCAACTTTTGACTTCCGTTGGCCAAGCAATACGAAGTTGTTTGTGTTTGTCAGAACTGGTAGATAGTTTTCAAGCTAATCCATGAGCTCTTAACATTGACATCTTAATTAGGTCACCGTCAGTTTCTTTTTGTGCCAGAATGTACAATTCAATTCTTCTACAGCTACCTCAATATTTTTTTCGTCTTTACTCTGAACCCATTTTTGGTGGTCAACGTACTTTTTGAATGTTTTCTTGATAATTTTTCACATTATTCTCTTCAATTAAATGTTGGCATCTTTTATGTAGACCACAAAAAAGGGAAAAGAAATAAGGATGCTATATTCAGAATTTATACAGCTACGATGTCATTCCCCCTTATTCAGATATGATTTTAAAACTGCAGTTTTTATTGTAGTTGTCTATCAATGACGCCGCAAATGATTGGGGCTTAAAGTGTCTCCGATATGAAATAAGTGAGTTCTTTTTTAATCTTTTTAACTTTCTTCTTTGTTTGCTTATTTCTTGTAACTAAGTTTGCGATTCGTGTTCACATTTTCTTCTTAAGGGGATATATCTCCTCCTCGTGGAGTTAAGGTGGCTATGGAGATGCAGGCAGAAGCTGAACGCAAAAAGAGAGCTCAGATTCTCGAGTCGGAAGGTAATTGAGGTTTTATTTTGGATTGAGCTATATTTTTTTGTAAATCGATATGTTTTTTTGTTATTTTTGTTTATGGTAGCTAAAAATTAGACGTAGTAATATATATGGAAAATAATTTCACCATCTTTAAATCCTGTTTAAAGGAAGCACCATCTGTATCTCCTTTTTCTCAATCCCATTTATCTCTGCCTATTTACCTTCTTTCTTTTTTTTGTGTTTTTGTTTAGCAACTGGCTCTTTAACAGGGCCAGAAAGCATGAATACAATAAGTAATGTTATAATATCATTCTGACCAAATGTAAATTAACTAGGAAGTTGGATTTGATTGTTACCATGTTAAAACGGAAAATCGGGAAGACATTGTGATCTCTAAAAATATATTAGATGTTGATTAGTTAATTTGGTCGTAATAGTCATTTGTATGTATCCTATTCTTTATTTTCTCTACATAGCTTTGTATTTCTTCTTTGTACAAGTTATCATTAATTCAAACTAGAGATCAAAGGTGGTCAGAGAAGTGCTATGTACATGCATGAAGATCATGAAGGTAGGCAAAACAAAAGCGCACTTAAAAATGTTGAAGTAAGAAATTAGGGAAAATGTCGTGTGTTAGGAAAACCCTACATGCACAAGCCTTTATTTATAACAATCAAAAATTACAATGAAGTCTGGAACTTAACAATAAATAACTTAAACACAACATCGGCACTAATAATGCTAAACTAGTAAGTCCAACTATTCTAACACTCCCCTTAAGCTGGAGCATATAAATAAAAAATGCCTAGCTTGGAACACAAGGTTTGAAAGGAAGTCCGTAACAAACGCATAGTTAAAATATCTCCCAGTTGAGAATCCGATCGCACATAAGGAGTACAAATATCCTTTCAAAGTATCAAGTCACGGATGAAATGACAATTGCTGTTAATATGCTTAGTCCGTTCATAGAACACCGGATTACTAACTATAAAGATAGTTGCCTGATTATCACAGAACATACACATTGGACCATGGACAGGCACACCAAAATCACAAAGAAGAGATCGAATCCATAACATCTCGGAAGCAGTATGAGCCATAGCGCGATATTCGGCCTCAGCACTAGAGCGAGCCACAACATGTTTTTTATTGCACCAAGTAACTAGATTAGAACCAACAAAAGTGGAATATCCAGAAGTAGAACGCCTATATGAGTGATCCCCAGCCCAATCGGCATCACTAAACCCAATAATCGATAAAGACGAAAATCGGCGATAGAGTAAACCACGACCAGGAGCGCCTTTTAAATAATGCAAAATTCGACAAACGGCTTCAAAGTGAGGGTAACGTGGAGCATGAATGAACTTACCAATCACACCCACAACATAAGTGATATCTGGGCGAGTGGCAGTGAGGTATATAAGCTTACCAACAAGACGACGATAACAACCAACATCGGGAAATAAAGCACCAATTTTTGTATCAACAGAAGAATCCATAGGTGTATTAGCCGGATGAGAACCTAAGAAATCGGTCGCAGATAAAAGATCTAAAAGATACTTCCTTTGTGGGAGAGACAACCCTTGAGGCTTGAGCAAATCGAGCATCCTCAATTCCAAGAAAATACTGAAGAGAACCCAAGTCCTTTGTACGAAACTTTTGCCCTAAATATTGTTTCAGGTCAACAATACCGTAGGCATTATTACCAGAAATGATAATATCATCTATGTATACAATGAGAACAATAATATCCAATGAAGTTTGACGAATAAACACCGAATGATCAGAACTAGATCGGCAAAAACCATAAGCACAGACTACTGTGCTGAGGTGATCAAACCATGCACGAGGAGATTGTTTCAACCAGTATATAGCACGACGAAGTCGACAAACAAGATGTTCACTCCCAGAAATAACATAACCAGGCGGTCGATCTATGTAGACTTCTTCCTTAAGCTTATCATGTAGAAAAGCATTTTGAATATCAAGTTGATACAAGGGCCAAGAACGACTCACTGCAACAGCAAGAAGTATCTGGATTGAATTAAGAAGAGCAACTGGAGAGAAGGTTTCCCGATAATCAATACCATATGTTTGAGTATATCCCTTGGCGACTAAGCGCGCTTTCAACCGCTTAACAGAACCATCAGGCTGATATTTAACTGTATAAACCCAACGACAACCAACTTTTTTTTCCCTGCTGGTAAGGCTATTAGTTCCCAGGTATGATTTTGATGGATTGCATTCATTTCCTCATCCATAGCATTCTTCCATCCAGACAAAGACAACGCCTCTCTATAAGAAGCTGGAACAGAAATAGAGGACAAAGCACAAATGATGGAATGCAAATGCGAGGAAGTACGATGATAAGAAACAAAGTTAGCAATTGGATGTTGGGTACAAGTATGCTTACCTTGTCGTAATACAATAGGCAAATCATCTGAACCAGATGGAGCGGATGGGACAATAGGAGCCTCAGACTGAGAAGATGTCGTAGCTGGGTCATGAGAAAGAACCTTACGGTGTCGAGATATCTGATATTCTTGTAAGGGTGGTGGAGAAGGTTTATCCTCTTGGACAATAGTTTCCCCCAAAATCGCAGGCACAACATAGGTCTCAGATTCCAATGACATAGGAAGCGGGACGGACTCCCCTTGACGACGAGAGGAACTAGAAGGCAAATTCGGATCAATTCTATATATAATATCGGAGTAAAGTTGGGTACCTATACTTCTAAAAAATGAGGTTGATTAAAAAAAAGGAACATCAGCACTCACAAAGTATCGACGAGGCTGAGGATGATAACAACAATAACCTTGTTGAGTACAAGAATAGCCAAAAAAGACGCACTTCCTAGAACATGGAGACAGTTTATCATGGCCTGGATCAAGAATATGAACAAAGGCAACACATCCAAAAATATGAGGTGCCACAGATAATGGATTAGCATTAAGATAAAGTATAGAATAAGAAGATCGATTACCCAAAACCACAGAAGGCATGCGGTTGATAAGGTAACAAGCGGTCAAAACAGCATCACCCCAAAAATGCTTAGGAACCTGCATAATAAACAATAAGGTTTGAGCAACATCGAGTAAATGTCGATGTTTGCGCTCAACAATGCCATTTTGTTGGGATGTGCCAGCACCACTAGTTTGATGAATAATTCTACGATCAGCACAAAAAATGTTCATAACTGACTGAACATACTCTAATGCATTATCAGAGCGAAGAATCTTAATGCTTTTATCAAACTGAGTACTGATTTCATTATAAAAATGAGACATAATGGATGGTAATTCGGATCGATTTTTCATTAAAAATAACCAAGTCATGTGAGAAAAATCATCAACACAAATTACAAAGTACTGATAACCTATATCAGTATGAACTAGTGCAAAGGGCTCAGTTTGCCTGCGAATACCACGACTCGGAAATGAACTACGATGATGTTTTCCAAGTTGACAAGCCTCACTCTAAAGTAGATATATGATTCAAACTAGGAATTACTGACTTTGGCCAAAGATGGATGGCCAAGACGAAAATGCCACTGAAGTGGAGAGACAGTAGCACTCAACGCTGATGAAGGTGAGGAAACAAAACCGATCGGCATCTTTCTCATAACCCAAGCCAATCGTCTTCTTCGTCTTAAGGTCGTGAAGCACACAAGATTTAGCGAAGAAAGTTAATGAACAGTTTAAATCCTTGGTTAATTGACTAACAGAAATAAAGTTGAATGGAAAATTAGATACATAAAGACTACGAAGCAGTGACAATGACTGGTGTGGATGTAGAACTCTTATGCCAACTACAGGTCAAGAAGAACCATCAGCTAAAATAATATGATGGTCAACTGAATTTGAATCGGAAGAGAGTGATAATTTACTGGACATATGAGAGCTAGCACCCAGATCTGTAAGCCAAGAAGTAGGTGAAGAGGCTACACATGCAACATTACCTGAGTTGACAAACATAGACGTGGAGACAGAAAGATGAGAGGACGGTAATGTCTGGATAAGTTTGTTGGAACTAGCCATAATATTAATAAAGAACAATAAAATCAATCCAATTGCCAAGCTAAGCAACAACGAGCACGAAAATAAGTCCAAATGAAAAATGAAATGTTCCAAAATAGCCTCAAGTAATCAAACAGTCCCAAATAGCAAAAAGAATCTCTGATTGATCAATAACTAGCCTTCACTTAATCAGATCAGACCATAAAATAAACGAAACAGTGTCGCAGAAGTCTTCAATTAACAAGATCAGATCAGAAAATGATCCAAATTGCCACATTAAGCTCCAATTAGACAGATTAGATCATAAATAGAGAACAAATTAATATTGAGATAATAAACTAAGCCAATCAATGATTTCTAACATCAATTTCCCACCAAAATAACTCAATTGTATTTCCAATCACACAAACAAGCTTATGCAAACCCTTAAAAATCAGAGATGAGCAACCAGTTGGAATCAGGAGTCTGATTCAGGCCACGATGCACCCTCATGCGCCGATCAGGGGCGCCATGGCTTGAGTGACTCGCTGGCGACAAGCTGAGCGCGTTGTCATGGCTGTCATGCCGGCAACGAGCTTTGGTCCTCTTCGTCGACTCTGTGAGGCAACTCCGATGGTGTAGTTGGATTGGTTGATCGACGGCGGTAGGTGGGTCCGGCTGTAATCGCAGGAGGTGGCTAGGGTTTCAGAGGTTTAATTTTTTTATTTTCTCCTGCTCTATTACCAAGTCAGAAATTAGGGAAAATGTAGTGTGTTAGGAAAACCCTACACGCACAAGCCTTTATTCATAACAATCAATAATTACAATGAAGTTCAGAGCTTTACAATAAATAACTTAAGCACAACAGGGGAACTAATAATGCTAAACTGGCAAGTCCAACTATTCTAACAGTTTTCAACACTTGTCATGTATGATATTATCAAACTTAGGATGTTCCTTTAGGTAGACGATTAAATGAATGTGTCACTTGGATGTTAAGAATTCACGCTTTGAATTTTGTGAACACTGCATAAGCTTTCTTGCTCATGTAGCTGTAGTTTGGAGTGTCAGGCCTATTTTGTTCAGTAAAAGTTAATTCATGGCTTATAACAAACAAAAAGCTGACAAATCTATTTGTTGATCAATGGATATGGTTCGATGTATGCTTGTCCACTGATATGTCTTACTGATGATGAACCTATTTTCTGTAATAACAGGAGAAAGACAAGCGAACATCAATATTGCCGATGGAAAGAAGAATGCAGTGATCCTTGAATCAGAAGCTGCAAGGATGGACCAGGTTAATAGAGCACACGGTGAGTTTTCTTGAGCTGTTTTCATCCATTTAAATTGCAGATTACCAATAGGAATCCTCACTTGTAAATCGAAATACAACAATGGTGATATTTACTATCGATAAGGAGAATGATGACATTCCACTTTTGCACTTCATTTAGTTTCTTTTTTTTCATTTGTGCTGTTTGCTTAATCTCCGTTAAGATACCGTGTTCAAGGACAATGTAAAAGAAAACTGAGAAACAAATCATTTAATAAATTAATATTACATGGTAAAACATATGTAGCTCTGTATGAAGTATATTTTGTAACTTGTAAGAGGTATTTGAATAATGCATTTGATTGGGAAAAAGTATTTCATTTGAGATGCACATGGTTACAATAAATTATTATAACTAAGAAGATGAAAGTTTACAGGAACAATATTCTTTTGTAAGATGAATAGCTGATTATTGCATGTAGTTTACCTTCTTATGCAAACTATGTTAGTTGTGTATCATGCCAGAGAGTATTTAAATTTTAAATAATCAAGTAGGGCTTGAAGTCTGGGTTCAATAATGAAACGATAATCTTCATTATTTACTAAAAAGTAAAGAAAAAGAATAATATTTATGATTGCATGTAGTATTTAGTTATATATATGGACAACCCAGTGCACAAAGCTCCAACATTGCAGGGTCTAGGAGGGTCTGGTGTACTCAACTTTACCCCTGTTTCCAGAGTGGTTATTTCCAATAGGACGAACTCCTGACTCACAAGTCGCAACGGAGGCGTGCATGACCTAACTTATAGAAATTCAAGTTAGGGATTTAAACTCTACCAATATCAATTTCAAGAGAGGCTTAACTTGGAGGAACTATGATAATCAAATGTCATGTAGACATCGTGCCATCTCCATAGCACGTAATATTTAGTTAATTTAGGAAATCTAAGATTAAGTTCCACTTAAAGTTAATTGCTTCTAGTAAGGGGTAATTTACAACCAACTAAAACGTAAGGGCATTTTTGTCATTTGAAAGTTTTCCATCCAATTATTTTAACTTTTGGTTGAAAGTAAACCCATTTTGATAAATAATTTCAAGCAGTGATCTATTTTGGTAAAAAAGTTATAGAAATAGACCCATTTTGGTAAATTTCATTCTTTTTGGAAGTTAAGTTCATGTTGGAAGGAACTAGTCCTTGCTGTTTTTTGAGTATTCATGCCCAATTCTGCTGGAAGCTGCTACTAGAATTATGTTACTCTTCCTTAATTCCCTTTCGACAATACTTAAGTCAGTTAATATTTGTTTAATCAGGAGAAGCTGAAGCAATTCTCCTTAGAGCGGAAGCAACTGCCAACGGAATTAGAAAGGTCTCAGATGCTGTCGTGGGACATGGAGGCATCGAGGTGGGGTTTATCAATTTCTCTTTTTTACATGTGCTACCATTTTATTTTTTTTTATTTTTTGTTTCAGTTTGGTGTGTTGCAAGAGCAAATTCATATGGAGAAACACCAAAATTGTCTACTGAAACGGTATCCAAAAAATATAAATAGGAGAAGCTTTCGCTCCGTTGGCAGTCCTGGGATTTCACCTTCACAAATACATCACCTTTAAAACTACAAGGAAGGAAATAGTGTGAAAGGCGATATTCTTGAAATAAAGATTGCATTTCTCAAATCTGAAAATTGCATCCTGTGCAAGTTCACAATTCCATTGTCCCTTCTCTATGCAGTCCAGGGATTTCACCCACCCGAACAGAGTGGAACCTCCACTGCCTTTGAAAGCACTTACAATTTTTTGTGGCTCACTATTTTCTCCTTGTTTCTGCTTAAAACTGTCGAGCAAAGTCAACTAATGAGTTTTTTGTTACTGCGATGAATTCTTTGGTTGAAGTCTATTGTGAAAGTCACTTCCCTTTAGCATATTGAATCCTAATAGGTCAGGTATTGGGGAAAATAAAGATTGGGAAGGTATTCTCTTTACTTCTAGCAGAAAGTGTACATCATTCTAAGAAATAACTAAAATATGAAAATGAAAGTGTGAAGTGTATGGTTGTTAATATGACCCTTTCTTTTCATTTCATGCTCGTACATTTTGAGGTTGATTAGAAAAAGAACTTTGTGAAATGGTATTGATATTGTTGCATTTTACATGCTTGCAAATGTAGTTTTCTTATTCTCGAGGATCTTCTTTATGGCATTTTGATGGAATTGCAATTAGATATTTTTCTTTTGGACCTAAATTCGTGTCAAGTATGTAATTTTGCGAGTCCACTCTTGGTTGCTTTGCACTTGGTAGCTTTTGTTGAAACTAGTCCATTAGTCTTCTTTAAATGCGCTTAGATAATTTTGCAAGTCTACTCTTGGTTGGCTTTGCACTTGGTAGCTTTTGTTAAAACTAGTCTATTAGTCTCCTTAAAATGCACTTAGATATGTCTTAGATATGAATACAGAACTAAGGAGTTTGTGAAACTTTGTGAACTTCTGAAATTCTTGATTTGTATTCATTTGCATGGGCTGGAACATTTACTTACGAAACCTTCTGCTTTATATGAAGTTGGAAGCTGAAAATGGTTTTGGGGCTTGCAGGCAGTGAGCCTTAAGATTGCTGAGGAATATATCCACGCCTTCGGCGAGATTGCTAAAACAGTAAGCAAAAGAAGTTGATAAAGATCTTAAGTATTTAATTGCTCCGATACAATAGTTGGATTAATTTTTTGAAACTCTGGTCCCCTAGTTTACTTTCTTTTTTTCCTTTTCTCTCAGACCAACACTATGCTTCTCCCCGCTGATGCTACAAATCCAGCTAGTATGATGGCTCAAGCTGTTGGCATATACAAGAGCATGATAAATTTTAATAACATGAATGCCATTGAGAATACTGATCGTGCCCAAGTCACAGAAAATGCTAAGGATGAGCAGTCTTCTGGTACAACGAAACATAGCACTAAATCAAAAACAATTACTGATGTGGAGGATTCGGGTAAGCCGGCTTTCTCTCTCCAGAGCCCAACAAAATAGTAATGGTACTCATTGAGTATTACTTATTCATGTCAAGCACGCCAAGGGTATTTGGGACTCACTTGTGCTAGTTTAATTGATTCATTCTCTTTTTCTGAGTCCATTTCTCATTGCTTTGGAATCGGTAAAAAAAAGTAAGAATTTTGTTTTGTTGAGATTGTTTAGAGCATGATTGATTCTTGTTAAACTTTCTTGACAATGAGTTATTTAGAGAATTTTGTACTATTGAATAAAGTCCCTTCATATTCGGTGTTTTGAAAATGTTAACAGGAAATTATTGAAAAAATTGGTGGCGTTTATGATGGAATACCTTGATGCTTGTTTCTTTTATTATAAGCCTAAAGGTGCTTTCGTTATGAATACATGTGGAACAAAAAGTCGGAACATGTATTTTCAATCTGTTTGCCTGAAGCTTGAACTGTGAACTGTGGCTTCATATGTTATTGCCTTTGCATTATATGTGGTTTTGATCTGCTCTCTCTTGGTCGTTTATTTTGAAAATTGAGGTACAAGTCTTCAATTTATAATTGTTATTTTGGATTTTTAAAACTATTAATTTAAAACTTTTGTTTTTAGATTTCAAGTTTTGTGATATTGCAATTTTCTGGACACTTGCCATATAATTGGTTTGAAGGAGAAATGAGGAGCGGGAAAGCAAAGTTATGGAAAATTGTGTTTCTTTAAGAAAGAAAGTAAAGCAAGATTGTATTATTTTTCCGGGGATTTAATTTTAGTTAGAGCTGATGTTGTTGCGAAATTGATTAAAAAAAATCAGCCTCATTAAAATTACCTTAACGGGAGATCCGTTTGATATCCAAAAGTTGCTCAAAAACATGACCGCCGAGACCCTGAAAGAACTTCTTGCTCAATGTTGTCTCTTTCCCACTCTTAATATATATTTACACATCTTTTGGTTCCGCAGCAGCATAGAGCATTTAAAAAGGAATATTAATTATTTGATCGATATCCCAATGCAAGAAGTCCAATAACTGTTGGATTTTATTATTCTCCAATCTCATGCCTTCCCTTGACAAAATTAGATCAAGTACAACTTAGCTAATTTCCCCCTTCTTTATCACTTTCGTACAAGAACAACATTTTGCTGCAGCTACGGGAATCTTTCTCAACCAATCAATTTGCCACCGGGGGCACTCATGTGGCTCTGACTTGGCACGTCTACGTGTGAGTAGTATCTCGAACTGGCTGTAGCCGGTTTTGGAGAAAAACATAAATCAAATTACCTCTCCTTGTCAGTCTCTTTGTCACACTGCTGCCTCTCGGTCTCCATCGCGTGCCTCTCTTGCTCCGTTGCGCTGAAACCTCTTTCTCTCTCTCTCTTTCTCTCTCCATCCTGATGCATAAACCCTCGTATTCACCGTCCATCTAATAAGTTGAAGATCTCCTCCAATGTCTAATCACACATATAAGTTGTGAGTGACCTAATATGATCAACCTAATCCATTTGTCAATCACTATTTCTGAATGTAATTCATAATCTGATTATGTGATTTGCCAACGGGGCTTTCTTTGTGAGATAGCTTGGACAATTTATTAGTGGGTATTTGAAAAGGTTCCCTTTTATCATCTAACGAATATTAAGGGATTTGTATGGAGTAGTGTAAATTAATTGATCATGTAAATGGTTGTGTAGTTTCAGGGAACTGATTTTAGAGGCATTATTATACATGTTCTTTTTGTAGTGTAGAATGATTTGACAAATGGCTTTTACATAGAGCAAATCTGGTATTTTGTTAGAATTTGAAACGAAGCCATTTTGTTTTGGTGATCTCGATTTACAGGGGTTGGATTTTTGTTAAATATAAAGAAAATATAGGATTCTTGGAAATCTAGGAATCACATACACTCTAAAATCGGTTGTCACACGCGGATCAGACTGTTTACGGACTCAAATCCTCCTTTTAACAATCCAAGATGTGTGTCGCACATTCTATTTGGCGTGTTCAAAATGCCAGTTAATTAGTTTAATTTTGAACACTTTAGGGATTCTCATTAAGTACAACTTTGACTCGCTAGTGACATACGGAGGATACAACCACGGTAAAGTTTCTAATTTTCTTAATTTTGGAGGTCAATTGTAAGGTATGGAGGTTATGTAATGTTATATAATACATAACTAAAAATCAAATACAATAACATTAAAAAACTTTGACCATCTAGTTTATGATGTCTATCATGTGATTGTTGTTAACTTAGGTACAAACTTATATGCATAAATGAAATAATTTTATATTTCTCATTTTCCATCTTGTATTGATTTAGATAGTGACGACCATCTGAACAAATTTATTCATTAACACATTATACAAAGTTATGTTTTTTTATTTTCTATCTTGTACCTGTTTTGTTAAATATTTTTACATCAAGTATTTGGCCATTAACCAAAGTATTGCTTGTTTTATCTTGTATCTATTTGTTAAATATAATTTTTATAGTTCGTTTTGAAAGCAATTTAATTTTAGTGATCATAAAATTATAATAAAAAATAAAAAAGACCGAATCTCTACCGTATCTGCATCTCACATTTCTCAAAAGTTGCCTAATCGATATCTGTATCCGTATTTGAATCTGTGTTTGTGCCTAAGTC
>MKEJ01033649.1:0-11643 GCA_001753735.1 Embelia ribes
TTACTTTATAATATTATTATTGCATTGTGTGTTGGGTGTAGTATAGTGTTGTAGCGTGGGTGTAGTTGTTGCGGAGTAGCATTGTTATAGGCATGGTACAATTTATGCATTTTATATGCAAAAAGGTGAAGTGTCAGGAAGGTATCCGACAGTTTGAGCTACCGGATAGGTTGCCGGATAGACCTTTCCAGGGTTGTGGTTTTAAGCCAAGATTTAAAAATTTTTCTAAGTGTTTTTCCTGTATTTGATAGGTGCTCGACGCCGAACAGTCGACTTTGAGTCATCGGACGAATCGCTGGACACTTCAGCGTGGAACGTGGAAAAAAATAATTTTTTGACTAAATGTCACATATTATGTTATCACTCTCATTTCCCCCTTTTAATTCCGAAATTGTTGAGAGAGAGATAGTGGAAGTGATTCCAAAAAACTTCAATCTTCAAGCCTTGATTTCATCTAGATCAAGCGGGTGTCCATCAATAAAAAGTTCATATTCGGAATCTTTATTGTGTAAGCTTCGATTTGGCATAAGTTTTATTGTCTATCTCAGTCATCCACGTTTTCTCGTTTTTTGTGTCTTTCGGAAACATAAAAATAAATTTATTTTTCTTGTTTCTCATCTTGTTTGTCTCTAGGTTTGTTCTTATTTGAAGGGTGTGGCTAGATTAAACCTAGGGCTCAAGCAGGGGAAGAATTGGGAGTTTTGGGCGTGGCTTTGCGAGGGCTTGTTTTAGCACAATTGAGTTACGGTAGGTTATGAACTCTAATATAAATTTAAGATTTTGACCGTATGATGACATGATTGATACGTCTTGTCTGCGTAATTATTTGCCGTAATTGTATGAAGTAATTTCTAGAATGATAATTGATTTCATTATCTTGCGTAGCATAATTATCATGTTTATTGCATAAGATAAGAATATAATTTCTCATGTGTAGCATATCATTCTCATGTGTTGGCATAGTATTGTATTTATTTGAAAACATTATCTTTAAGGTGTTGAAAAGCCAAGGCGTGGTGTTAATTTGCAAAGAATTTTAATCATGACATTAATCATGTGTCGTATTAGACTTTGAGTCTTTTTTCTTTCTTTTCACGACAATGTATCCACCTTTATAAAATGTAGAGAAGTAATGAGACTTGCAACCTTATTGTGAAAAACGGAAAATATGCGCCAGGAGTCCATTGATCGCATCACAATGTGAGTGGCGGGTCAATGAAGGCTTTGATCACATCACAATGTGAGTGGCGGGTCAATGTAGGGCATGTGAAGCAACCCATCTTTTTCTAAGCGAAGATATACTAGTCCAAACTATATAATTTGAGTCATAGGCATTGTGCGTTGGCAAAATGCGTTGACAAAGTTTGCATAATTTTCTTAGTAGTGATGGCGTTCGTTGCATTCATAACTCATTATGACATTCATGATCATGATATATTTTCTTTATGTGTTGTTGCATATTCATTCATGTCATATATACTGCGTAGTCTCACTTTTATTGTAGAGATGATCATCGAACCGTATACTTTCCGTGCTCTTTCTTTCAATGCATTATTTTGTAGGTGCGGGGATGGATGTAGAGCCTCATTAGATGCTTGGATGCTTCTTATATACATTTTTGGTTGTGGTAGCTCGTTGGCAATGGCGAAGCGTAGAAGTTATACTTTGTTGTTGACATGGTATTTTGGTTGTTGCGAAGAACAATGTATAATTTATTTCTTACTTTTATTTTTGTCAATCACTTAGCTTGAAGTGGTGTATGTAAACAAGGTTGTTTACTATGTATGTAGTTGATGTTTAAATTGTAGTTGCATTGTTATATATATATATATATTGTAGGCAACTTATATGTATATTATTATTGTTGGTACGGATTGTTATTGTTAATGCGTAGCATCGCTCTGTAGAAGCGATTATATTGTGTTGGCGAGAACGGCATAGTCGTGTTGTATTTTCTTTTTCCTTTCTTTTCTTTCTTGATTTCTCTCTTCTTTTTTTTTTTAGTCACGTTCTCGGGTCCTCGGAATTTCGGAGCATGACACATATAGTAAAAAGCAATACCAACTGGCCCATGATCGTATGATTTTATATTTTTCCGCTTTAGGAGGCCAAACTCATTGAGAGTTGAGACTACATCTCCTGTAATTTTTCTTAGAATAATAGATTGATATATTGGATTCCAACTTGTAGAATAATATTATGTTTATTGGATATGTTTAGATTTGATTTGACAATAATTGTATAGATTTGTTATTGTCTTGTTACATATTTTGCAAGACTTATCAAAGCAAGATTTGTTATTATCTTGTTACAATAATATTATGTTTCTTGGATATATATTTATTCTTTCACCATTTATAGCATATTTGTAAAGTTTTTTCCTCTTTATTAAATTTACATGACATGGGAGGCTGAGTTTCTGATTTAAAACCTGTTTTCAATCTATCTAGCAGCCGCCCACACGGGCGGTGGCTTCATTTGCCACCCGCTGGACCTTCGATATTATGCTATTATTTTTCAATTTGACTCTTTTTTTTCATTTTCTACTAAATTATAAATATGTTGTTATCTCTTCTTCAAATTTTAAATTTCCCGCTCCCAATAATGCCAACATTAATCTTACTTTCTCTATCCAAAATTTTTAAAATTGCTATTGTTACTCTTTTACACACCTTGATATATTGCAAGTGTACTAAACTTCCACTTTTCTTAAATAATACTGTTACTATTTTTTCCCACCTCGATCAACCGTAGATGTGGTAAGCTTTCTATTAGTTGTGTTTTTTTCGGCTTCCCATCTTGTTACAGTTTAACATAGCTCGATTTACTGTAAATGTGGCAAAGTTTCCTATGCTGTACTATTATCAGCTTCAGCTTCAAGTTATGTTAATATCGACTTTTTTCATGGGCATATAAAGCTGTATAATTTCCCTCACTAATTTGAGTGGAAGTTCCAATTATTTGAATACTTGAAGATTGAAGAATGATAATTTTAATATCCAAGATTGATATTTATCTTCATGTTTGTTTTCAAGGGAGTATTAGAAAATATTAAGATTTGATATATTAGATTTAGCTTTTAGTAAAATATTATGTTTCTTAGTTAAATTTAGATTTGATTTGGCAATGATTATACAAATTCAATTTGATCTTGTGATTTATTGTGCAAAATTTATCAAACCATATATGTAATTTTTTTTATTCTTCATATATAGCACACTAATAAAGTTATCACCCCTTAATTGACAATTGACACAAATAACAGGAACATATCTGACATTAAATAGCTACCCATTGTTAAATGATGGAATTTAATAGGAGGATCATGCCCGAGAAGCGACGGCATGCACATTAATAAAGTCAATTCAAAGGCATAAAAAAAGGGTATTTAACTTAGTTTTCCATACGTAATGTTTCACAAATATGATCCGACAACTAGGACATAGACCAAGCCGTCTCAATGAATGCTAGTACATTAATTAACTTCCCAGATAAAAGCACGTCCCTCTATCTTCCACCATTTATTCTGATCAGATCGCCAAAAATAAAAATGAAATAAAATAGATGCAACTGTGAATCTCTACAAAAAGTTAAAAAAACTCAAAAAGAAAAAGCAAGAGGGTTATAATCTAGTCTAGTTAAAATGGAAGAGAAGTGTCCAACATTTTTAATAAGAGTACAAGAGTGAAATATTATTTTCAGTCACACAAATACACTTTTATAAATGAAATTGCAAAATTATTTCTTAAACTTTTTATTACAAAGTTTTATTTTTGTGACTAAAATGCAGTAACTTACTCTTACACTCATTGTTGTCAAAATCGTACAGTACGTGCCGTTTACCATACGAATCTCTATTGTTTTTAGAGCAATAAATCGTACGAAATCAACTGTGTATTGTCTTTATCGTACGAAATGAGACGATTTATATATCATACGATATATGTACGAAACTGCAGGAAAGAGAAAAAAGAGATGAAGAAGAGAAAGGAAGCTCCGATCTGTTATGTCGTTGAAGAATTACGATCGAGATGTTGGATTCAAGCGATGAATCTGTAGAAACTAGGAGTGATTATGCCTAATACGCGTATATATACCTGTATTTGTCGCGATATATATAAAGAGAACTGTAATACATTATTGATTTCAAAAGACAGACATACGTGTTTGGGACTAGTTCACTACCATAATTATTATATTGTTTTGTTTTTTGTCCATTTTTTAATTAAATATATATAATATTTTTTCATTTTTTCCAAAATCAGGTCTAGAAGCCTAATATTTTTTTTAAAAAAATTCTAAAAATACACAAATTGAAAATAAGTTATTCTTAAACCTTATTTATTTTATTGGCATTCTTACTGTCTATCTTCAAAGAATTTTAATTAATAAACTATTATTCCCTTTAGATCTACTATAACTCCAAAAATTATCTCATAATGTACTCTAATTTTTAAAAATTGAGCAACACAAAAGGAAAAACTTCTTGCTATTACATTATGCATCTCCAAGTCAAATTCGTATTTTTTATAACATAATATGGTTGTGTTTAAATATCTTACAATACACGATACGATACGAGACAATACAGAAAATATACAAAATAATATGGAATTGAAACACAATTTGACAATATTGCTAACACTCTTTTTAAAAATATCAAACACTGATCTCCCGTTAAAAATACAGGAGTACTCCTTAATGAATTAAAATAAAGCGGTATGGGTGAAGAGTCTCTAACACTTACCCAGGTGGTATAAAGGCGAGGAAGGCATTTTCAGCGACAAGAACAAAATTTTGCAAATTAAATTTCAAAATTATCATCAAAATTTTTTGTTATAAAATTTTATTTTTGTGTATAAGAAATTATTCCTCATTCTTACACCTTTTGAATACGAGTTAGATACTCTTCTACCAAGGGATATATATCTATCATGATCGAGTTGTCTACCCCATAGGGGTGTTCGCGGTTCGGTTTGGATCGATTTTGAGGCAAAAAGCCATCCGATCCAAAGATAAAAAGAGCATGCGGTTCGGTTCGATTTGGATGATTTTCTTAAAAAAATCCAATCTGATCCGATCCAATTAAATGCGGTTTGGATCTGTTCGGTTAATTTGAATTTTATCAACGCAGTATTATATATTTTTAAATGCAATTTGAGAGTAGGAAAATTTTGGACGAAATAAATAGAACTTGATATTTTTATTTTTTTAAAAAAGGTAAAACAAAATGATAAAGTTATGATCCTGTTGTATTGCACACGACATACGCGAATCTTATGTAAAATAGAAGGAAAAGTTACAAAATCTAAAAAAGAAGCAAGCAACCTAAAAGTCTGGTGAACTCTGTATACTGTATAGAATGAGAACATAAAACGAACAACATAATAGCATAAAACGCATGTTGTATATATATTGCGGTTCGGTTTGGTTCGATTCGGTTTTAGAAATTACAACCGATAACTGAGAGGTTCGGTTCGGTTCGATTCTCATAAAAACAAATCCAAAAAAATCTAATTCAAATCAGTTTTGATCGGTTTTTAGTTATTTTGGATTGGTATGCGACTTTTTTTTGGATCGGTTTAAATATAAACACCCCTGCTGCCCAACCCATGTGCAGACAACACATTTGGACTACTCGTTTTAAATCAATAACTAAGATTAAATATATAAATTCAGTACAAAATTTAAATTTTAAAAAAATTATTTATCTCCATCACTAATTTAAAAATTGGGGAGCAAAAGCTTACTCTGGCAAGCCCTTGCGTTGGGCAGACTTCCTGAGTCCTGTATCTATCTGCTCTTTCTCTCTTCAGCTTTTGAGGACATCAAATAGTAGGCAATTCGACCACAGCCGCCATTAAAGCTGACACCTTTGCCTCCCATTTTAAAGCAATACTAACTCATTTCAATATTTACTACCAAGGTTCACTACTCCTTCCAATTTCAAAATATATATCCATTTATATAACTTTTCTTATCTTATTTTAAATATCGCCTTAGAATTTCAAAATATGTATGCATTAATTGACGCCTTATTGTTTTTGCTTTTCAAAATCCGCTTTAAAAATATGATTTTAAAAAAATTATAATCATAATATTTGATAAATAAATTTTTAAAATTATTTTTAAAAGTAGTATGATATTTAGTAAAATAATACTTTTGTTGTAAAATAACAAAAATAGATATGCATAGAAAATTTTGTACTCCCTAAGACTATTTTGGTAATTAATGATATAAGAAATAATAATAGCTATTAAATTAAATTACATGGTACAATTTTTTTTACCAAATGCTGTATGATACAATTTCAAAACAATAAAGCATAAGCATACTGGGAAAAAAAATTCCAATGCCTAAGTGTTTTTTATTGCATTTTTTTTTTGTTCTGAAACCAATGGTTTCTATACATACAAAATTTACCAAAACTCTTAACTATAACATTTATAGTAATTAATAGAAAGTAAATTATGCCAAATAGCTATCTCGTCAGCAGGTTGGGATGTTAATTTAGGGTGATCCATTTGATTTACCTCGATTTTGATTGGTCTGTATTGGATTTTGGTGTGACCCATTTGATTTATCTCATTTTTTTTTTTGGTGATTTAGGATTATTTGGATCTTTTTTTTTATTGGTCCACATAGAATTTTGGTGTGACCCATTTAATTTATCTCATTTTTTTTTATTAATTCAGAGTTATTTCCATATTTTTTTGTTTCTTTTTATTAAATAAAAGACTAAATTACCCTTTTTTATAATCCTATATTCAAGTTGATCATAGGTTCGAATCTCCCTCCCCTGGTCATGGGTTCGAATCCCCCATTTAACCTTCTATATATATATATATATATATATATATACCATTGTTGTACCGCTCCTCTTATTTCTCTTTTAACTTTTATTTGTAAATTACTATAACACTTTTTTTTTTTGCAAGGCCAATTTTTATAGTAATATATATTTTATTTATAATATTTTCCATAGCGCTCATATATTTGTTTTTTGGTTTTTTTTTATATGTAAAAACATATGTTACTACTCAAAGAAGTCATTGGATGCCACTATTTACATAAAATTACATTACATTTATTTTTTTAAGGTGAATATTTTATTGTTCTATACACTAAACATAATTTCTCTTATTGAGCTACATATTAAAAAATTACCCAATGATTTTAGGTATTAAAACAAGAAAGGGTAGTCTAGATTTTTACGTAATCGAAGAAAATAAAGAATGATGAAAATATATCTAAATTAACAAAGAATGAGAAAAATTAAATAAATCCCACCATAATACTATGCGAACCAATCAAAATGGAGATACATACTAACTAGTTCCAAAATTTTGACATTATTTTCTTAATCATAACAATATTAAATTTGAAATATTATCAATTTCTTGCGATAAACCAAATTCAGATATTCTCTCCAAATTAGCCTTGTAGTTCCTTTATACTACATTTTTCTTACACATTAGCATATACTGGTATCGCTACGTCCCATCCATGCCTTTATAACTTCCTTTTTCTGCCTTCAAATTATTTTCACCTTTTTAATAAAAAAATAAACTATTAGAGTTAATTCCATTTATATCTCGACATCTTTTCATGCAAATCTAACATCCGTATTAAACGTAAGCCCTCTAACTCTCTCCCTCCCTCTCTCTCTCTCTCTCTCTCTCTCTCGGCCATGCACGCCATGGGACAGCTAGCAGACAAATCTTTTCATATTTGCACAAAAAACCCCTAAAATCCATTGCCTATATAAATCCCACCAAGAACCCTATTTCTCACATCACACATCTACTCTCTCTCTCTTTCTCTCTCTCTTCGACAAGCCCTCAAAATTACCCAAATATCCCCCTTTTCCCCCATAAACCACACACCCCCATACAAATTCTACTAATTACATAAATCCCCTCTCTCTATTTATAACAACTAAATTGTTATTACTCTTTAATTGCACAAATCTCCTCAATATATTCAATTTTATCAATTTACACCCCTCCTCGGCCAAAATGCAGTACCAAACAGCATCGGAGAAAGCGTGGGACTACTACTACGTACCAGCGAGCACGATACGTGCTTTTCAGAACGACCCGTTTGAGCGAGTGGCTCGTCTCGCCTCGCAGAGCGCGGTGGTTATATTCAGCATTAGCACGTGCTGCATGTGCCATGCTGCCAAGCAGCTCTTCTCGAGCATGGGGGTGAGCCCTACCGTGCACGAGCTCGACAGGGACCCAATGGGGGAGGAGATGGAGAGGGTACTCATGAGGCTCGTTGGGAACTCATGCGCTGCCGTTGTGCCGGTGGTGTTCATTGGTGGGAAGCTTGTGGGGTCCATGGATAGGGTCATGGCTTCTCATATAAGTGGTTCCCTTGTCCCACTTCTTAAGGAAGCAGGGGCCCTATGGCTGTGATTTAATCATAGGATTATAATTTAGCAATCTTAAGCAGGATATTTGCATTACTTGAGCTAGTATTAATGAATGTATGTAGTTAGAGGAGTTGAGATCTTTTACACTTTTTTAAAGTAGTTGTATGCTAATGGTTTAGATTATTGAGAACTGAAAAACTTCAATTAGTATAATCTTTCCAGCTTGTTTATTTCTTTCTCATATTTACACGGTTCTATAAATCTATTTCCAATGGGCATTTTGGATGATGATCATGCCGAAATTGCATTTCTGGCTTACTTTCTGCGACAAATATTGTCTATCTATATAAACTATTCGATTTGATAACCTAATGAGTTCATTAGATTTGATAACCTAATTTTGGATAAAAGAATGGAGATGACATTAACAAATTTAATACTAAAAGTTTTAAACACTTGAGGGGATGTTTCAGCCACTTAGCAAACCTGTGGTTCGTCTTTGCTTGTATGGATTCTATTGTAATTGGCCCCTTGGCAAAAAAAATTTCCACAAGATGCATTTGTTGCCATATTTCCAATTGTGCAGAGATATGATCAAACTTGGTTTTTTTCAAATGACTTAGCAGGAGAGACTATAATGCGACATAGTTTATCAAGGTGTAAAAATGTATTTCCCGATGAATCCGACTTATCATGTGCGTTATATGTTTGACCGAGAAGAAAAGATGTTTAGAGCACAGAATTCTATTGGTCAAAAGTGTTGTGGAATTGTAACCGTGTCAAAGAAATGACCTGGGAACGACAGGTGAATATAAGGATGAAATATTCAGAGCTATTTCAGCGATAGAGCCAGGGACCAAGGGGAGGGAGTTGGGGGTAGTTACCTACCCTCAAATTTTGGTGAAATTATGAAAATACCCCTATTTTTTTCATTAATTCCAAATGTATCCCCATGCCCTAGATTCAACCAATGGTCAGATGTCACCCCAACTCAACCAAGTCACACAACTGACACCCATCTCTCATCTCGTCTGAATCTCTCAACTCACTCGCTCGGTGACGACGGATCGGCCACCACCGGTTGCACCTTTGGCCACCGCAGCACGCCGGCAGCTCAACACCATCCACCACCAGTAACTGTTTGTAGGTCTGGCCGTCTGGACTAATAACTCTTTCTTTGACTCTCCCTGTACTCTATATATATTGATAAAATAATATATATGTACATTATGTATATATTACATAAATACAAAATATGTCTATCGATAAATGTGTGTATAAATTTTTTGGATTATTAGAATTAATTGTCTAATTTGTTTAGTTAGATTTAATTAATATAATTATTTGATGAATTTAGGTTTGATTCATTTAATCATTAATTGATTTAACTTTATGAATATTTGATCATTTTTTTTTTGTTAAGAATAGGCCAAAATTGATTATTTTAATCTCCTCTTTGCTTGTAGAAATTATAGGGCGATATTTTTCAAAAATATCAAGTGTAAAATTATCATCATCGGAAACACAAATCCTCATCTGTAACGTTCCGAAATTTACAGTTAAATTTTTCGCGTTGTTAAATAATATTATACGAGTTATAATATTTTTCCTTTATTATGCATGTCATGTAGTAGCGTGTAGAAGTGGTGGGTGAATTTTTGTGGTCATGGTTTGGTCTCGGGAAAAAATTAAACGCGATTAAGCATAAGTTAGATTTGGGACAACATTTCAGTATTTTGGTCATATCTATCAAACCGTAATTCCGATTGGAGTTTACACAATGTCAATAGAAAGATATTTCAATTATATACAACTTTTGTGTTGTGACGAAAAATTAATTCGAAGCATAGAGGAGTCTAAATTAGGCCCGAAATGGGTGGAGCAGTGCAGTCAGTAGCAGGCAAGCCCCACTGTTGTCTCTTTTTGACTTATTTAAGGTGTTTTCATTTCACATATACATACAGAGAACATACATAGAAGCCATGGGAAAAAGAAAAGGGGGAAGGCTCGGGCCGAGCTTTAGCTCGACATTTCATCTAGCTCAGGCCTCCATCCACGGAAAAATAACTACATATTCGAACTTTATGTCATGCGAAGAATATTGTTACGTAAGTTTTTTTGTCTCTTTTTCTTGTTTACTTTTACCTTAGTTTGCATGCCAAGTTGTATCGTCGAAAGAAAGTTGACGAACATCTTCTTTATGAACGTTTCAGTGTATAGGTTTGATACAAACCGAGGCTCGTAAGTTGATGTTGGGAGGGTCAAAGTTTTAGGTGTTTCGGGGCAATTTCATCCCGTTTTGTTCGTTGGTTGGCCTCGAGAAATATATCTTTTCTACTCGGTATTATTATGGATAAGTGTTGATATAATTTTTATGGTCTTTTTGTTTCATTGGCGTTTTCTCATTTTGCAAACCAATAAAAAAAATAAAATAAAAATTAGGAAATGTATTCCTTGTTGTGAACCATTTTTGTGTATAGGAGCACTGTTATTCGAGTAACTGAGCTATATTATTTCAGTAGCGCAAGAAGTTGGCATTTCGAGAATTTTAGACGGGGCTTTTGGGATCACATAAGGGGCGTTTCAATAAAGCTTTCAAGATGCATATGAGGTACAGACTGATTAAACATAATGAGATAAATATGAAATTTTGTATGTATATGGACATATGTGGTATGTCAGTAATTCGGTAGTTGATAAGTATATAGATATGTATAGATACTGGTAGCAGTATCTATTTGCAGGATTATATGCATATGCATATATATATATATATACACACACATGACGTGATATATATATACATATATGTTGAGGCGACGTCGAAATAGCTAAGGCTGGGCTGGGGTTGTTGTGGTGATGTTGTTGTTGTGGTGGAGTTGTTGCTATGGTGATATTGTTACTGTGGTGGAGATGTTGTTGTGGCCATATTATTGCTGAGGTAGAGTAGTTGTGGTAATGTTGTTGATATGGTGGAGTTGTTGTTGTAGCAGTGGTGTAACTATAGCGGCATTTGCATAGTTATGGCGGTATTGATGTCTCTATGTCTGTGGTTGCATCCTTGTAGCTGTAGCGATGGTATTAGCGTCTCAGAGATAGTGGAGGCGTTTCTGTAGCGGAAGTAAAGTTCCAAAAACAACAGTGACATTTCTGTGCCAGAGATAATATTCCAGAGATAGCGATGATGTCTCAGTGGTAGCGAATGCATTTCTGAGATATCGGTGGTATCTTAGCGGTAGTGGTGATGTATCTATGATAATAGTGG
>MKEJ01033662.1:0-10923 GCA_001753735.1 Embelia ribes
GAGGAATGTTGGGGTTTTCTTTTACAGCTCGAAGGTTGATCTGTAGGCCGGCAAAATACTTTGTTTCGGAGTCTGGAAAGTCGGAAGTTTGCGGAACAAAGGTAGCCGATTTCCATGCTTTTGTGGGACAAGAAAGCGTATTTCCATGACCAGATTCTGATCCTTAGCCAATTCTACAAGACGGATGGTGCGGAACCCTTGGTTTTTCACCCACGGGAAAGCTTAAGATGGAAAAAGTGATGGAGACCACACAATCAGAAGTTGAGTCCGTTGAATGCAATGCATGTACAATCTACTTTGTAGGGTATCTCGAAGGTCCATCTCCTTTTGTAACTTATAAATTATATTTGGAAACTTATATTTTAAGTTGTTCTTGTTTGTTTTGCTATTGTGAGAAGTTTGGAGTCTTCAACTTGATGAAGCTAATTTTCTTGTAAGTAAATTTTACTAGAATTTACTTTACAAAATAGACATGGGAACCAGAAAGTCTAAACATGTTTCAACTCTAGTCAAGGTCATCAATTAAGAGGATGTCTTCCACTTATAGGGGTAATACTGTCAAGTTTCTAAACTATGGGCAACAAAATGGAATTAAACCATAATTCTAAATTGCAAATTATCTCTCTCTCTCTCATTAGAAAAATAAAAATGCAATCTTTTATTGCTCGAATCAACTGAAAGTGTAAAAGAGGAGCAATTAAACCAAAGGGTTTGAGCTTATAGGTGAGATTACTCTCTTGAGCATCAGATTTTTATAATTAAATTTATTTTTATTTTTTGCTGATGAAGTGAAATAGCAACTGATTATTGGTTTTAAATTAGGTTATTGGGATTAAAAATTGGGCTTTTTTATAAGTTTCTTGAGATTTACCTATTGATAATCATGCATTTGTTTATGTTTAATTTGATTGAAGGGCTGAGTTCATATGATTCTCTTGTTGGCTATGTTAATATATATGCTTACACAGTTAATTTCTGTCGATTAATTCTCATTAGTTGTCAACTGTATGATTAATTATTTTTTTCTGCAGCTGGAGTGAAATAGAGACTGATTATTTGTTTTGAAATTAGGGTTTTGTGCTTAAAAATTGGGGTCTTCTGTAAGTCTCTTGAGATTTCCATATTGATAATCATTCATGTCTACCTTGATGGGCATGTAGGCCTTGATTTAAATATAATGGATTGGAGACTGTAATGTTTACCAATTTCTTGGTTCAATAATCATTCTTGCATTTCGAAGATTTCATGCTTATACTCTTGAAACTATGAGTATAGAGTTATATATCTGAATCTGTGAGCCTCTGCCATCGTAATTGGTCCACTTCTATCCAGAATTTGATTCCTTATACCCTGCTGATGGAATGTTTTTTTTTTTGGTCTTTGCCGTCTTCTTTGAATTCACTATTGTTCTACCGTTGTCCTTCAACTACTCATTTCATTGGAATTACAGATACCGTTCTTACGTCTCTACTCAACTGACTAAAGCCTTTGTCATTATTCTTCAAATCATAAGTGGGTGCAGATCACATTTCTTATTCTTCTTTTGTTTTTCAAAGTCAGTGTTGGGTTGTTTTTCAATGACTAAAATCAGACTATGGCTTTGTCAGTCATAAATGGTCATATTTGAAGTTTTTGATTGGTTTGGGCATGTTCTTTTTTTTTCCAAATTTAGCTAGAATATGAGTTTGGCATTTAACCCCAGACAATCTTCATCCAAATCATTGTAAGAACTCGAGCATTCTAATGATATCGAATATATGTACTATTCAACTGAAATTTCATGAAATTGCCTGCATAAAGGGCATGGCTTTCATTCGCTCTTTTTTCCCTTGGTAAATCTTGGACAATTACCTAAACTGGTTGATACTTGAATATTTCTGTCATCGTGGTGAAATGTTACTCTCGATTATTGTCATTTTGCAGTTTGTTCTTATCACGATTTCCTATTTAGGCTAACGAAAAACTTTGTTTGTCCTTTTTTCCAGAAGTATAGTAAAACTCTGATAAATACTCACCACTTGTCCCAAATCTCAATGGCAATCTCTATGGGGCTGCTCCGATTTGGTGTAATCCCCAAAAGTCTAATTGCACCTAAAAAATGTGGATCATTTGTTTCAAAGTCTCCAACCAGGTTATTCAAAATCCGAGCGGTACAAGAAAATGAAGGGCCTCGTAGGCTAGTTGACATTATCCGGATTGTGCCTGAGTTATCAAGAAACTACTTCAAGAGCCCTTCTAGGAGAGCTCTTTTTGGGGGAATCTCCTTGTTGGGTGGCTTTTATGTGGCACAGACGATTTCTCTGTCATTTGGAGCATTAGGTGTTAATGATGTAATTGCTGCAGTGGTTTGTGTTCTACTCACAGAATATGTAACTAAGTTCTATTATAGCAGGCCAAAAGTGACGTTCCCCATTGCGCTCCTGAATAATTTTAAGATGGGATTTACATATGGCCTCTTCATTGATGCTTTCAAACTTGCTAGTTGAATTAATTGTCTGATTCAATTCACACTTTATATCCATGTTCTGGAAGATATTTATTCTCATTTGATACCCTTCTTATCCTGCCTGTTGATAGATCCTTTACTACTAATAATGCTGATATGTTATGGTAGGATTAAATTTGGGTTTAAACAGTCTTCCTTGTTTTTAGCCATTCAGAACCCGGTGGGCTGAGAATCAAATTTACAACCTTGATTCACTTCAACGCCCTGCACGTATTGAAGGGTTTGTAAAAAAAAATCCTTATAATTTGATTCATAATGAAAGGTTAGCACATGAGGTGAAAGCCGGGATGGAAACTCCATGACCACCTTCCAACAGGCCTCTTGTCTGAACTCGCTCGGTTTAGTGCTTGTGTTGTATTGTATCTGTTGGCACTTGGAGCGGCTTGTGTTCAATGAATCAATCTCTCTTTGGGGATGCGATAACTGACTGTCTGTGTAGTATCAATGGCCATGACCCGATCTGAATATTATGCAGTGATTATGACTCGGGTTCGGATTATAATGGGAAAAGAAAAGATGGTTGGACTTCTCATCCTAAACACTAATCCAGTTGTGTTCTTGTTGGCATCCACACAACCATAGTGGACTATTTTGGGAACATTTGTACTTTTATCTTTTTGATGGCCCTGGATGCATTGGAATCCTTGAAGACGAAAAGGGCTTGAACCCTGACCATGCGATTTGGGTCGATCGCCCATGAGATCCAGCTGTCGATCTTAGCTGGTTGAACCATGAAGGCAACGAGGAGTTAGTCAGTTGGATGTGCGAACTTGGATGCATACGGAGCTTTGTTGTTGGAGCTTCTTATGTGTGAACATATGTGAGTACAAGTTTGCGATTGGGTGGGGGAAACGAGTGAAATTGCTAGAAGAAAATGCTAAAATTCAGGTTGAAGCTCAGTTATGCGCCATTGCATCGAGAAAGGGGTGAACGTAGCGAATGTGTGGAGTGATTTCCAGTGCATGCTACTCAGTTATCTCAGCTTACCCCAGGGACATTTTTGTCCTTTCACAACCTAATCCACACCTCCCCTTTCGAAAGACACCACCTCATTCCTTCCCAAAGACGAATTGAGTGGGATTTGTAGCTCGGAAATACACCATCTAGTCTTTTATATATATATATATATATATGATGGTTCAGCGCATAAAATTCCTGAATTACGGGGTTCGGGAGGGTCTGATGTACGTAACCTTACTCTTATATTTAGAGAGATTGTTTCTAACGGGATGAACTCATAACTTATAAGTGGCAATGGAGGCGTGCATAACCCTAATCCACCTAGTCTAATATTTTACTTAATATTTGTATCCTATTTGTAGTCTTCTTCGTGTATTCACTAATCGCTACTCTTCCCCATTTACTAACGGTGTCGGGTCCAGCACCGTATTATAAACCGAATCTTGCTGCGCTATATAATTATTTATCTCATGCATATGATAACTTATTTAGTGTATCCGGCATGGTACTCTAATAATATCATAGGCTTTGCAAATTTGTTTAACCGTTCAATTGTTGTGACATGTAATCAGATTATTTATCTTTTACCCATATTTTTAGTTTGTCGTGATTAAAATATGAAGTGGGATTTTATATATGTAAGAGATTTTCTATATATTGTCGTACATTTGCTGATACGTAGGAGAGAGAGTGATTTTTTATGATAACATTGATTTCTCTTTACTACATGCATACAATGCGATTGGTTTAGCGCAAATACATAGTTAATGAATACAGAAAGCTAGGCTATAAATACATATCAGAACACAAATTAGCCTGATACAAAATAAATTGATAATTAAGATACTATACCAGGTTAGAAATTCACAAATACAAGTTATAGGTCGAACCAATAAAGTCACAACATAAATAGAGTTTAAACGCAAACTCTATTCCCGAAAAAAAATATTTATATTCACCGCTGATGATCTTAAAACTCACCAGATAATTATTAGTCTATCATATCAAGTATCTACTACTCGACATCCAAACTCAATTAATTTTAGCCAGAATCAATGACCAAGTTTCACCACTATGGCCTTGAGAAGAGAAAACATGGAGCAAAATACAAAAAAAAAATCTCGATTCTCAAGAACTAGGTCCGTGAAAACTCTAATTGAATCATAACGTAGAATAACAATAAACTCACACACTAAAATATCATCATATTTTTAAGCAAAATGTATTGTATTTATTTATACAATGTATGATATTCATTTATAAAATGCACTCTTTGATAAAGCATAATAAAAAAAATTAGGCAAAAGGTAACATTTAAGAGTTATTTTTGGAAAATTTTGAGTAATTTTGATAAATAATATGATTTCAATTTGCCCCTTAAAATTTTGGGGGTAAAATAGACGTAAAATCTCTAAGAGACAGTATAATTCTCTGGATCATGGATAAAATTTCTTTACAAATTATTTTATAAGTTTTGTAAGCCAATAATTCTAAAATGATCCAACAGTTAGAATATATCAAAAAAACAAAGACAAATTGGTATTGCTACACGTGTTATTTGTTGTTAACAACCTTGTAGTGTTCGTATTTGTTGTTTTATTTTTGCCGAAATTCCATCTTCTATAGTTTTTTTAATTGGATCTGTTTCTGAATTTTGTCAGCAACCAATTGAATATAGTTGAATTTGCTTTAGGGAAAAACTAAGTGATCTTTTACGTAATTCTATCTTGGATTTTATGTAACTATTTTTATTTTTTGACACAAATTTTAAACGCGTATGCTACTAATGGTTTAGATATAAATTGATCCAACGTTTTGATTACTTGCAAACACTTCAACCTATATAAATCTAACCGTCACATCAATCTGTGTCAAAATTTGTGTCCCTTTTATTTTTTTTCATTTATTTACTTATTTATTTTTCATATAAGTAAAATCTTTATTATGTAAGTTTGGCTTTTCTAAATTACAGATATAGAACTTTGGATATTTACATATTGTATTTTATAACAGTGATAGGCCTAGAATTCACGAGGTCGAAGGCCTACTGCTTTTATTCTATGTATAGGGATTCTTCTTTTCTTTTCGTAGGGGCAAGCAGTGGGCTTATTCGGAAATTCTTAAATTTTATGCATAAAATCTACAGAAGTTTCGGAGATGGTAGGGACCATGGATTTTTATTTATTTTTTTAACGTGTGATTTCCGTTGGCTTACGCTGTCCGATTAGTCCACAAGGTCCAGTATCTCGCACCCACGATAATTCCCAACACGGATCAGGATTCAATCTAACAAATTAAGATGTATGACCCCAAATGCGGCACATAATCTTTCCCTATCCGTAATTTGTGGAAAATACTTCTAGTGTCTGCTTTTTTGTTTCAAAGTGGGGAGCAGATTATGTTGCACCATACTTAAAATTTGGAGGTGCACAATTTTTATATCCCAAGTGATAGATTTCAGAATTAAGAAAAAAATTGAAGCTTGAAAAATAATTATATTTTTAGGAACTTAGTTTTTCTACACTAGCGATAGGATCCGCAATTGAGTTTGGATTAATGTGACATAGGCATCTATTGTTGGCTATCATGTTTGTATCGAACACTACTTTTCAAAAGTAAATATTTGTAACATAGTTATGGAAACAATAATCTTTTTCTTTTTCTGTTTCGGTTCGTGCTTGGATTCATCGTTTCGAGACTGGGAAGGGCTTCCGGTACACCTTTTGGATTCATCGTTTCAAGGAATCTCGTAAGAAACGTCCGATGCTTGTGCTCACGACGGATGAAAATAATGACAAGAAGAGAGGTTTATATAACATTTTCGATAGGATAAAATACAACATTGAACTACCGTTTTGTTACTGAAATAAATTCATTGGTTCCTCCCATGATTGGTTAATTTGTGTGGAAAAGAATTTTGTCATAACCCTTCTGAACCCATTCACCAAGAGTTGCATCTCTCTCCCAACTCTTAAAGACCAAGTGTGCTGACAATGGTTCGAAGATGACTTTGAATATTTTGTTCACAAGGCGAAATTAACAGCGGACCCTTCCGTGTACCCAAATATTATGCCGCATTGAATCTACAGTGGTATGCATAAACTGGCCGTCTGCAAATCAGACAACCTCTCTTGGGATTTCATCAACATTAGACGACAGCACACTTCGTGATATTATAACTTATAAGGACTATTTATACTGTGTGACTAATTGTAACAGACTTGTGCGGGTAGACATAGATAGTGGTAATTATAAAACTATTGTTACTTCGAGTTGTTATGATGCCGATGGCAGCTATCTAGTTGAATCATTAGAAGGAGATTTATTATTCGTCAAGAGTATTTGGAACCCCTTAGATGGCGAAGAAGATCAGCATGAGTTTTGGAATTCTTTAGACTTCAAAGTCTTTAAGTTGTCACATCCAACTGAGGAAGAGCTGGGAAAGTAAATCCACGATTTAGGCAAGCAAGCGTTATTCATGGGTGACAACGGCTCGATAGCTATTTCTACCATAGATCTTCCTAAATGCAAACCAAATTCCATTTACTATACTGATGAAGAACACACAAAATATCCACGGTAGATGAGGATTTGGGTTTTTATACATTGGTGGACCGAAGCTTTCATCTTCTTGGGGAAGAAGCATTTGAATTTACGCAACCGTCGATCTGGTTTGTGCCAAATCCAGAATAAACTTTTCAGGGTTGGTCCTTTGATTCTCAACTTTTCTAAAATTGCTGTGGCTATGAATTAGTCTTTAAATTTGTCATTTCCAAAATTAGTTCCTTAAACCACATCTTAAGAATCATTAAATTCTATTATGTGATCTGACTACTACAGGGAAGAGCCATGTTTTTCACCAGGGTGCACAATCACCTCTTATTTGAAACACTTATCAAAATTTTAAAATCAACTTTTAACCACTCTTACATATCAAGAAGACTACTAACAATAGTTAGTAAGGAAATCCATTCGATCTGGGAAACACATTCTCCAATAACAATTTTTTTCTAATGCAAAATACAATGCATATATGAATGATTTTGTTTGAGTTTTTTACTTTGGTCCTATTTTGTATATTGAACTTTGTAATAAATAAGCCGAGCAAAAAAGCTTATTGGTTATAAAAATCTAGATATTTATCTAGATTTTTTCCATAATAGTTTCTAAAATTATTTTAGAATTCTCATTGTAAAATATCTTAGATATTTTTGTAAGGATCTTGAAGAGAATTCTAGACGGATGATATAAAATTGAATTGAATCAATTACGATCACCCATTTTGAATAGCGGTATAAATACATGTAGTGTTGCCCATTTGTAACCAAGCAAAAAAAAAAAGTTTAAGTAATAAAATATCCAAATTCTTTCAATCCTCTTCTATTACTTTTCATATTTGCCTACTTAAATACTCTTTTCCTAAGTAGACTTCCTATTAAAATTTGCAACATGGTAAAAGTACAAAATTAAGTAATTTTGGCCCAAAGAAAAAGATAAAAAAGAGGTAGTTGGATAAAAACGGAAGTAGAGCAGAACATAGAAAGATAGTACAATATTACTAATGATTACAAAATATTCCAATTGATAAGAAATGATGTGCTTTGGTACACAACTGGAAATGTTCCTCGTATCGTTTAATTTTACACGTTTAGAAGTAAATTGTAGTCCACAATAAATAATATTTGCATTTTGAGTTTGAGATGATCGTGAATACTTATGGCATACTACACAAATTAAAACAAATTCATTTGTTCCTCCCATGATCGTGAATACTTATGTACTCATCTTGCTCTCTTTCTACATTTCAATATTTGTATGTACTACACAAATTGATGGAGTTTGTTTAATTTACATAAAGAAAATGAAGATCTAATCCTCTTGAAATTCCTTAAATTTCTATTATCTGTCAAATCATAACAATAATCTCTACTATCTAATTACAGGGAATTTATAAGATATGTAACTCATCATCATGCCCATTAGCATCTAATATATGGCCGCTTATCTCAAACTTTATGACCACTAACATCAAAATATGTAACCTTTGGAATTAACATATGAACCACTAAAGAGTGATTCATTTTTATGCAACTTTATAAATTAAAACATGAGTAAATTACAAGAGTTGTAAAGTCTTGACTATTACATGTAACTTATGCAATGAATTGCAAGAGTTATCTTGTCATAAAATAAAAAATATTCTAACAGTTGTGTCTTAGGAGAACAGCAAATTCAATATAAAGTCTTTTTTTTCTTTAAAAAAAAGAAGTGTATATTTGTAATATTTATGCTCTAATATGTAACTTTGCCAATGATGGCGCACTATGACTAATGACTTAATTAAACTGAAGAAAACTCAGTTTCAGTCTCTGCTCATGAATAGTGTTGCATCATATTTAGCATGCCTTGCCAACCATAGATGGTATTTGTGTTACATCACATTTAAATTGAAATTGAAATACCGATACAAATTATTTCTTCCGAATAACTAAGATTTATATCGGAAATAAGATATCTATTTTTAGTAAAGACGGAGTTAGGAACAAAAAATTTGGGATTCACTTTCATCCGAAACATATTTATTTATTTTTTATGTCAAATACAATTACATAAATACATATAATTTGATACTATTTCAATTAATTTATATATTTTTATGTTTCCCAGATAGTAAAAAGACAAATAAGTCAACAATCTACATAAAACACCTATACACAATATTCTTTACTTCTGAGACATGTTATTTGATTGTTGTTACTGAAAGGGAAGAGTTAACGCGTTATTCGGATGGGATTTATAAGCTTCAATTTTTTAATTTTTTATTTAAAAATTAGAAAATATCTGACTATTTATAAGCTAAATTTATATATTATTTTGGCCTAAATTAACTAAATAAATCTAATTTTTCTTTCAATAAAAATAAATTAATTTAATTACTTAAAAATCACAAACAACCAAACCGACCCTACCAAGAATTAGCTTAGCTATTTTTCCGTGTATACGAATAAATTAGTGTTTTATTTTTTGTTTGCTGCTCGGTATAACATATGCACAAAATTAATTCTCTTTTTAGATGCGGAATTGAAATTCATTCTCGTAACGCATGTTCTAATTTCAATAAATTTATAAGGTTACGTATATGGATCCAAATAAAAAATAAAGATCAAGATAAGCCAAAGTAATATATGGTAAATCTAAGAAAAATATACTTTTCTTCCAAAATTGTGAAATAAATTACTACCTTATTACAAGTTTTTCTAAATTACAACGTGGCCTGCTAATTTTCAACAAACTACAAAATTGCCCTTTTGATGTTACAAGTTTCACTCCTACTCCCTCCCTACATTTTGGCGGGGGTTTAGGTTAACTACAATGCAGTCCCCATAATTTAAAGTAAACTGCTAAATGTACCCCATTCATTTGGTTGTTATACTAATGGTCTATATATCTGGAAAAAGTAAGAAAGTTGATCCCTATTATGATAAATTTAATTGAATGAATGATAAAAAAAAAAAAAAAAAAAAAAAAAAAACAAAAAAATATTTAAATTTTTTTAAATAAAAAAAAATAAAAAAAAAAAAAAAAAAAAACTGACCCAACCTATTTATGACTTTTTTTTCATAGCAAATTAGTCTTGGTATAGTCTTAATATTAGCATATCATCCCCAAAGCTAAATAACCTAGAATTAGTCTGAAATCTATTGACGTTCAACACTTGTTAGGTATTATAGGACGTCTTTCTTACTTAGAAATGTGAAAAAAATTGTAAATTTTCTCTCTCTCGTTTTTTTCTCCATCTACCAGGATGAATTCTATTTGTCAAATTAAAAGAAAGTGACTATTGGATGAGCGAACGATAAACTTCCATCTTTCTTTGGTTGCTTTGAACAACTACCTACAAAAGGGAAGCATGAGACCATATTTTTGTTCAAAAATTGGCTCCCTTTCAACACTCATTTTTATAATCAATTGCTCTTTGCCAAGAAGTTGAAGTACTATTTGATGTTCCATGGCGATTTCTTTGAGTAAACGATAAATTAGAAAGTGAAAATTTGGGCTTGACGAAATTATTGTCAAGCTTCTCGATATTTTTGAAATTAGATGACTAACTCTTATTTACCAAGCAAGAAGTGATTCTACCTTCAATTAGCTAACTAGAAAAGAAAGAATGAAGAATCACATTGAATAATGAGTTCTCAATCAATGTGCTCTACTCTTGCTTACCCCTTTCAATTTGTTCAAAATGTGCCATGACTATGATAGCCCCCATAAAAATAAAAAAAAACTTATTTCATTGGTGCTAAGAGCATTCAGACTAACATTTCTCATTTTATTTATAAATCTCAATTTATAGAAACTCATTTCTCATACGAAATAGAAATGTGATATACCAGACTTCCTAAAAAATCATTTCTATACATTGAAAATATTAATAAATAAAAATAATAAATTTTGAA
>MKEJ01033665.1:0-16161 GCA_001753735.1 Embelia ribes
ATATATGTATTTGAGATTGAAACTTTGAGTACTTCGATTGGCTGAAGTTGGAAAGATGGAGTCTTTGCTTTTTGGGTCTTTATCAAAATCGCCTAAAATGCTTCTGTTTCCAGTAAAGTCTGAGTTACAATTCACTGGTATGTACCCTTGTCTAAATTTGTCTCTTTTTGGTTTCTATTATAGGGTTTTGTATCTCATGGATTTTTAAATTGTTATTTAGGGTATGTGTTTGATTTGTTGACGAATTCATCTTTATGGGTCCATGCAAGTTGTGCCATTTAAGGAATTAGAAAAATGTTACTGATTTGGTTTTGTGTAGGATTAGGAAAACTGGTTAGAGATTTGTCAGTTTATTAAGGGTTTGTTTGATTGCAGCTGTTAAGCAAAAAGCTATTTTTTTTGCTATGAAAAATATGGACGGGTCCTTCTTAAAACTTTTAGCCTTTTTAAGTAAAAAAAAACTACACTTAAAAGTTGAGCGGCCAAACGCAAACCGACTTTTAAGCAAAAAAACTTGAGCTTAAAGGTGCAACCAAACAAAGCTCTCAATGGTATGCTGTAGATATGCAGAAGAATACATATGTATATTAGAGATTGGAAGTTTAGTAATTTGTTTGTTTAAATGATGAAAAATGGAGTCTTCGCTTTTTGGGGCTTTCCCAAAATCGCTAAAATGCTTCTGTTTCCGGTAAGGCTGAGTTACAATTCGCTGGTATGCACCGTTGTCTCAGTTGGTCTTTTTTTTGGTTTATATTCTAGGGTTTTGTATCTTGTTTTCTTAATTGTTATTTTGGGAATATGTTTGATTTGTTGACAAATTCTTCTCTTTTATGTGGCCATGCAAGTTGTGCTATGTATGGAATCAGAAAATTGTTACCGATTTGGTTTTGTATGGGATTAGGATACTGATTAGAGATTTATCAGTGAGCAAAAAGCTATCTTTGACTATGAGAATATATGGAAGCATACGCCTTAAAACTTCTAGCCTTTTTAGGTCAAAACAAAGCTAAATTTAAAAGTTGAGTTGCCAAACACTCATAAACTTTTAAGCAAAAAAGTTTGAGCTTAAAGCTGCAACAAAACAAAGCTTTCAATGGTAATGCTGCAGAGATGCAGAGCAATGTAGTTCCTTTTTGTGCATATATATGCATATTAGAGATTGAAAGTTTAGTAATGTGATTGATTGAAGTTGAAAAAAGGAGTCTTTGCTTATCGGTCTTTCCCAGATCGCCTGAAACACTTCTATTTCCGGCTAAGGCTGAGTTACAATTCACTTGTGTACTCCATTGTCTCAATTAGTCTTCTTTTTGTCTCTATTAATGGATTTTGTATTTATGTTTTATTAGTTAATTAAGGTATGCGTTTGATTTGTTGTTGAATTCCTCTTTTATATGTCTGTATAAGTTGTGCTATGCATGAAACTAGAAATGTCACTCATTTGATTTTGTATAGGATTAAGAAAACTGGTCAGATATTTATCAGTTTATTTATACATAGGATGGGTGATTAGGTGAAACAATGCTGTTGTTGATTCATCATCCATTCATCCCCATAGTTAAGTCATTTTATTTTATTTTTGGTATATGTTTGGATTGTAGGTGTTTATAATCTCCAAATTCATGACTAGTTTCTTTTCTGTTTTTGATATATAATTTCTTCAAGCATTTTGGGGACCGGCTTTATTTTCTAAGCCATTCTGGTATGAAGTGTTGTAATTAGTCTCATTTTCTTAGACGAAAAGAATGAGAAATCAATCAACTTTTTTATTGTTAATGGAGCATGTTGTCATCTGATGGCTTCATGGATCGGCAGGTGGGATTTCTTGGCAGAGTGAAAAGGTTAAAACTGGAAATCTTCAAGGTATGATAAGCTCCTTAATCTTATAGCTTTCATAATGTAGCTCTATGGCTTTTATTGACAATTTTCTCCCGCTATAAATGACCGTGTTCCTCCCTCAAGTGGCACGAGTCATTTGATTAAGCCCCTCATTTTTGCATTTTTTTTTGTCTCACGATATTGATATCGAAATTTACAACATTTATGTTTAGCTATACAAGTTCCAAGATGCAAAGCATGGAGCAGTACCAAAAACGACAGTACGAGATTGCAGAGATGGCCTGGGCGACATCATCATGTTGGTGGTGTGGAGGAAAGAAAGTATGTGGTGAACGCAGCCTCTGAACAACCACTTGAATCTGAGCCTGCGGCTTATCAGCCTAAAAATCCTTGGAAATCTATTCCCGGGGCATTGGATGCTTTCTACAGGTTTTCACGGCCTCATACAGTTATAGGAACGGTAAGGTTCAAATAGTTGTTATGTATAATTCTCAATTATTTGTTGCACCTATTTGTGAATTGGTTTACTTGAGATTAGGGTTCGAGTGGTTTGGATTGTGTCTGAAATCCATTCTTCTGCAAAAGTTAATACAGTATGTATGTTATACGGACAATGATATAAAATAACTTATCAAATTATGCTTTTCTTCCAATCTTAGGCAGTTAGCAGGCCTAAATTTGTTCTCTAACTCTTAAAAAAAAGTAAGCTGGATCCTGTAGCCAATCGGGCTGTTTTTGTTCCTACTTAAGCTTTTTTATTTCTTTTTTTCTTTCCTTGATAAAATATTAAGGGGACTTAATTTCTTTAATTTCTTCCCTGAGCAGGCATTGAGCATAGTCTCAGTTTCTCTCCTTGCAGTGGAGAAGCTCTCGGATTTTTCTCCAATATTTTTTGCCGGGGTGTTAGAGGTATTTCAAATCTTGCTGAGGTTGAAAATCTCTTATGTGTGCTTTCACAAAATAAGGTTCCTCACACTCTTTATTTATTTATTTATTTATTTATTTTTTCCTTAAGGCTATTGTTGCTGCATTTCTGATGAATATATATATCGTGGGTCTGAATCAGTTGTCGGACATAGAAATCGACAAGGTATACCTCATACCCTTTTGAGACGTTACGTTAGCAACCCCTTCTTTGCATTTGTTATTTGTATTAAACATTTCAAATATGAACTTTGTAGTTTGTATGCATTACTGCACTGTCTATTTCAGGTTAACAAGCCATATCTACCTCTGGCATCGGGAGAATATACTTACGCTACTGGTGTTGCGATCGTTTCGTCTTTTGCCATTATGGTAATTGAACTTTGAAGCTTTTCATGAGCTTATTCTACGGCTTGTGTGAACTGTGAAGGATGTAAACTTTTGTTAGCACGTCTTTACTTTTTATGTAGTGGTTCATAATACTTGCATTCATTTAACGATTTTTTCTCATGAAATTTCCTTTGTTTCCATTCTTTAGATTCTGTATGTGAGTGTAAGCACTAATTGTTTGTGTAAGACCCTTTTGTTGCCCCTGCAGAGCTTTTGGCTTGGATGGCTTGTTGGTTCGTGGCCCCTTTTTTGGGCTCTTTTTGTCAGTTTTGTGCTTGGAACTGCCTACTCGATTGATGTAAGTTGACCGATTAATATCTCATAAGTTCGATGATTTCTATCTCGAGGTTCATACATTTGAGCTACTCTCATTTTATTGCCTCCAATACTTCACTAAAAGATTTTCATTTTATTAATTCTTCATATTCATATTCATTTTATTAATTCTCCAAGCACTAATTCTTTCGGAACCTTGTGATTGGAATTTTAAAATTTCAGCTACCATGGTTGAGATGGAAGAGATTTGCTGTCGTCGCAGCAATGTGCATCTTGGCTGTACGAGCCGTAATTGTTCAAATTGCATTTTTCCTACACGTGCAGGTTTTTCCCCAATTCTGTTATTATTATTAGTTTTTTTTTTGTTTTAGATATCGGCTAAAAATACAGAGTTGACTTCCATGTTATCTTTTATCTTAGAGGAAAGCTATAATCTTACAACATTTTGGTAAGGAATGTTTACTTTTGAAATTATGAACCATCACCACGAGTATCTTCTTCCAAATGAGCCAGGAAACGAAAAACACACAAGTTTTGTTTAAATTTATAATTGCAATAATCACAAGGTTAAACTCATCCTTAAAAATCAACTTGCAAATGGAGGATATTCATGTACTTATGTACAAGAGTCTAAGCTTATTATTAGTTAATCTGGGATAATATTTAACAAGTTTGTATGCTCTGGTGCTTTTGAAAATGGGGTGCAACACTAACGTTGTACCCTTGATAAAAGAATGAGTTGAGAATTTAAAAAAAAAAGTAGTTTAACTTTTTACATTCAATTCTTCCAACATAGAAAATAAATCCCTTCAATTGACTTCCTCTATCTGATTTTGATTGTTTCTCTGTTAATTAATGAGCAGATGTTTGTGTACGGAAGACCGGCTGTCTTCTCAAGGCCTGTGATTTTTGCTACCGCGTTCATGAGTTTCTTCTCTGTCGTTATAGCATTATTCAAGGTACGCTTGTATCTTACACTATCAGCTTCATTAAAACATGTTTAGCGTTTAGGCAAATGTTGATCTCTAATGAACTAAGCTTTTGGAACATTATATATATACACACACACATATATATATGGATGGCCCAATGCACAAAGCTCCCGCTTTGCGAGATCTAGGAAGGTCTGATGTGCATAATCTTACCCCTGTTTCCAGAGAGGTTATTTCTAATACGACAAACCTGTGACCCACAAGTTGTTGGCAATGGAGGCGTACATTATCCTGACATGGTATATATTTTTGCAGGATATACCTGACATTGATGGCGACAAGATATTCGGGATCCAATCTTTTACCGTCCGGTTGGGTCAAAAACGGGTTAGCAATATATTTACATAAACCAGTAATTGCTTCCTCATACATGTTTTTGAAATCGAATTTTGTAAACCCTTGTTGATTATGACATTTTTAGGTGTTTTGGATCTGTATATGGTTGCTGGAAATGGCATATGCTGTTGCATTGTTCGTGGGAGCGTCTTCGACCTTCCTTTGGAGCAGATACACAACGGTATTTTACGTAACATCGTAACATCGTTAAATATGTGTTTTTTCTTTCGTTATCTGCTTCCGGTTTTGAGGTTAGGAAACAGTTCCATGACTGCAACTGAAAACTCCCTAAACTTGCGATTTTCATATTCAAGCTCGTGACATTCAGTTTATGGTTTTTTTTTCTGCAAGGTTTTGGGGCATGCCATATTGGGCTCGTTGCTTTGGAACCGCGCCAATTCGGTTGATTTAACGAGCAAAGTTGCAATCACATCCTTTTACATGTTCATATGGAAGGTAAAAAAAATTATATATATGGACGGCCTAGTACGCAAAGCTCTTACATCGCGGGTCTGAATACAAGATTATACTGTGAATTTACACTATTAGCCTCTTGTGAATATTTTTTTTTTCCTCGTATTGGTTTTTTTGCAGCTCTTCTATGCGGAGTATTTGCTCATACCGCTCGTGAGGTGATTTTGAATAGCTACGGTTGCGTAAAAACTCCTCTCTCGATAGATTCAATCTCTCGATCAAAATTGGGATCGATATATTTTGGATTATCTATATTTATAATGGAGAATTTTAGAAATTTTATAAGTAATGCAGCCATTGTTGGATCGATTAAGCATGTTACTCTTCAGAAAATATTTTCCATTTGAATGAATTTAGAGAATATATTCTTTCGTCCAAATATTTTTATTGTATAAAAAATGAAAATGACAGCTTCTATTTTATCATTCTTTGTTAAATCTATTTTGCAATGACTTTTGATATTGTACCACTTTATTGAAAAATAGGGAAAAGAGCATGTTAAGTAAAAGTGGTGCTGGCTTTTTAGAGCATTGCCTATGGTCTTTTTCAGTTAAGGTTTAAATCAGACTTTTATAAAGTCATTTCTTTTATAAATATCAATAATTTTAAAAATGTACTAGACAGTCTCTCAATAATTTCTAAAAATTATTGACATAAAAATGTATGCTTTAATAACATGTAGAAGAAATTTTTGCACTAATCTCAACTAGTATTTTAGTTTTGATGGGAAAAAATAATATTTTAATAGAAAAATTATGAATAGTAATTTTTTTTCAACTTAGAAATCTATAATGGCAGTTTTTTTAAACATTTCTTGGGGAAACGTTTTTGATGTACACTTTTAGTCTTGATTTCTCAATGAAAAAATAAATTAAAAGAATAAAAAGAGGATAAATAACCGGTGGGAAATCTCTTGGGTTTGAATTCCCATTAATTTGTAAAACTTCTAAAATTTGTCTTACAGTATTTTTGTTTTCGCTTTTGCTTTTATATTCTCTATTTTAAAATTTTTATATGAATTATTGCTCTTATAATCTCATTTTCACTCTACAACTGGTGACCTAGTCTTCAATTTGAGAACTACAAAGTAGAAATCTTACAAATTCTTTCTATTTCAAAAACTTTTGTAGAAATTCCTACAATAACTTTCACTGATGAGGAAATCACAATGAAATTTTTTTCTGTCATTATAAAGATACACCGAAATATTTGAAAAATAAATTTAAATTTTTTATTTTTGTATGTTGATAACTTAATTACATAATCCTTTTGAAGATAAATTACACTTTGCATCCACGGTGTTTCTAATAATTTCAAAAAATTCCCTAAAGTCTTTAAAATTACATTGTCCCTCCATGAGGTTTTATTTCAATTTCAATTTGCTGTCGGAAAATTCGGAGGCAAAGTGAAAGTCGGATAATTTGTTACAATAACCCATAAATTTTAAAAAATTCCCCTTACATGGTACCCTTTGTCCAGTTTTTTGTTATAAATTTTTAAAAAATAAATTATATACATAAATATAGTATTATTTTCTTAAAACTATGATAATATTTCTTTATTTTTAACAAACACGGGCTTAAAATTCATAAAATAAGGAAATGAAGTGAGGGTAATATGGTATTTCTACATAAAAATCAAATTTGGAATAAGACTTTGGATCAAAGTGTAATGCCCAATACTTTAGGGGTAAAATGAAATTGACAGAAACCTCATGGGGGCAAAGCATAATTTGCCCGTTCTTTATTTTTAATTCTTGACTTTTAATATATAATATAATATTGGACCTCGCAAATTTCGCAACGTTTGTTATTATTTGTTACCCCAAACTCGTGTGTAGAAAATAGCAAAATTTAATTTTCCAATGTGTTGGAATTACGCAAAACTTGTGGCGTGACTGGAAAATGGACCTTTCACGAAAATACATTCCCATAAAGAAAAGATCAGATTGTCATTGACTTGATTCCAAACTTGTTAGCTAAGTTATCTTGCAAGATTTTGGGGCCTTTTTTTTTTTTTTTTAATAATCAATATTTTGTTGACCGTATTTCTAAATTAGTCCAGTTTTTTTTTTTATTTTTTTATTCTTGCCTTCGGCTTTTGTTTCATAGCAAATTCATTGAGTGAAAATTATACTTAATTATTTATATGTAATAAATATAAGAGGTATTTCGATATATCTGCAAGAAATAAATACAAATAAGGATCGACAATGTATTAAATTATAAGCCAATAAACATAATGAATTGTTTATTTTCCACAATTTAGAATAATTACCAGAGTTGTCTATCAAACTTATACCCTCCAAGTTCCCAAGGCTTCAATGATTCCTTATAAGATAATCAAGAGAGAAATAATACGTTGAGACCAATTTGTCATTTTTTTTTTCACCCCAAGGAGTGTATCTATAGAGTTGTATTGATAACATATTTAATATAACAAAACTAATCTAATGAGTATTATTATCTTATTAATATCTCCTAATTATCACTAACATAATTAGAATTATTACTAAGATAATAATTATAATTATCACAAAGATAAATAATTAAGGACGGTTCTATTGGCACACCACCTATCTCTTGTGGCACCAATTTGCTAAAAGCACCCTTATATGTCATACCACTAATGTTATTAATACCATACTAATTAAATTGAAATTTTTTTGACTAGGCACAATCATTTTTTCTTGAAGCACGCCAAATTAAAATGACTAAAATGTTCAAACCCTTTAATTTACCCCCTACACTTCATCTTCTTCATATTGACTCTTTCTTTATCCAAGTTTCATCTTTTTATCACAAAAACATATCTTAAACCCTATTCCATTTAATCTAAATACTATCAATTTATCTAATACATACATTATATCATAATGAGAACACTATGATGAAGATTAATGGATCTATCATTATATTCTTCATTAGTTTGGATGCGGTTGGAGGGCGTTTTTCTCTCCTTTCGTAAATTTGAGATTGACTAGGATTCTTATTTCTTGCCATTTTTAATTAAAAAAATATATAAATCAAAAAATTAGTAAGGAAAAGTAAACCATATATGTGACTGAAGGAAAAAAAACCAAATAGAATTCATAGTTTCGATTTTAAGAAATTTAAACTTTGTCCATACATTCGACTTTCTTAAAGTCGAAATGGGTTACAAGGTTTCAGTAACTTTGTGACTAATTTTGACTTTAATATCTTCTATTTTTGTAAAGTCGAAATTGGTTACAGGGGTTACAGGATTTCAGTGAACTTTGTGAAAAATTTAAACTTTAAGAAAGTTGAGAATTTGAAATACCTTCGACTTTCTTAAAGTTGAAATTGAATTATTAAGCCATGTGACCAATATCAAGTATTAAGGCATAGTTTCGACCTTTGTAAAGTCGAATATGTTGGTAAAATTCGACTTTGCTAAAGGCGAAACTATTCCTTAATCAATTTATGAGCAATTTTCCATTGTACAACATACAATTAATTGTTTCAAATTCATACAACAATATCAAATTCATACTACAACATTAAATTCTAATTATATTCATGAATTCAAATTTTTATTATCAATGGGGTTGATGCACATACGTTGTACATTTTTTTTTATTAATGTGGTGTGGCGGTGAGTGGGGAGTAGAGATATAGAGAAATAGGGGGGTTGGGGGAAGAAGGAGAGAAGGAGCATATGGTTGGGTAGAGAGAGTGTGGTGCCCTTTAAAATTTTGAATAATTAAATTTCTTGTAGGTGCTAATAGTTTTTATATATTGTATCAATAGTAAACTAAATTAAAATTTAAATGGAGTACCTAAAGTAATTTTGCATGTGCCTATAAAATTATCCATAATTAATTATGATGTAACATGTATACACCAAGATCGGATGCAACAAGTTAAGCTGCTCCTTTCCGAGAAGAATTTCTTGTAGCTTAGAGCCCATTTCGCCTTTATTAGAGCCGTGATTGCAGCTAGATTTGATATGGTTTGACTAGGAACAATGTCGCATTTGGTTGGGAATATTAAGACTCAGGCTTTTGGCTCGACGACTCTGGTAAATTATTTAGGCCCGGCAGTAGGGGATAAGAGTACGAGACAAAGTTAGTCCGAGTATAGATACTGCATTTGGTTGCAACTTTTATGCAAAAAAACTAATTTTTTTCTTTACGAGGAAAAATTAGATACATGTTGCTTCAAACTTTTTTCCTTATTTGATCAAGACAACAAAAAAAAGTTGAAACTCAAAAACTAAACAGCCAAATTTAATTCCACTCTTCTTTAAAAAAGAAATAACTTAATAAAGCTAAAAACAAACAAGCTCTACATTAGATCCGGTGGAATAATATGCCCTGGTTTATTTTAGGTCGATGGAATGGCACTTGAATGCAATAAAAGAGAAATGAGTAATCATTCTTTTCCCATCATCCAATACTGTTTCCTCTTATGCAGAATTTTTGTTCTGCTTGTGATTTTGAATGTGGCAGCCTACTAGCAAGAAAATAAAAATAAAAATAAAAATGTTGTGCACAGTCTCGGAATACAGGCGATCGTCTGGGATGGTGAGATGACACTCTTCCCATTCGCTACACTCGAATTGGGAGTTAAAAGTTACGGCAAAGGCATTCCATTAATAGATCCAATGTATCTATTCAATGCTGAAGGAGTTAAAATAGGATTTTGAGCATCAATTATGCCAACTTGAACATTTTTCGAAACAGTATCATATCAAACTCGATCAATATAAAACTTCAACAGGAGCTCTATGGTATGGTCATCATCAAAATGAATCAGTAGATGAATTCGCAAAACTTCCCTGATAATGTTACCAATTCAATCATCGATGCCAAAACAGAAAAATCTTAACATTCGTATCTTGTTTTCGGGGTGATCACCTCAAGCCCACCCATAAATGGCCTCAAAGGCTCAGGGATGACAACAGAGCCGTCTTCTTGTTGGAAATTCTCAAGCAAACACACGATCATCCGCGGAACAGCACAGGCCGTGGCATTCAAAGTGTGCACAAACTGCGTGGGACCCGTATTGCCACCACCTTTCTTGGTACTTGTCAATGGTGATTCGGGTCGATAACGGATTCCAAGGCGGCGACTTTGATAGTCGGTACAATTTGATGCACTAGAAATCTACAGCAAAAAATTTCATCGCACATTGGAATTCGTCAAAAGGTTCAGGATGACGATAAATTTTTAACCGAAAACACAACCAGACGTACATGGCCTATACACAATATTATATGCTTAACAATAACTTTATTATTCAGGAAGGTTATTATTCTGAAAGGATATCTTCCAAGCATAGACAAAAACATAAAGAAATAGTACTAAGTTAGTCACTTCAATAAAAAAATATATATATTCAGCAAACAAAAAGAACATGTATCGAGTGCAAAAGAGCCAAAAAATAGACATACCTCGCCAAATCGTCCCAAGCCAGGCATCCATGCCTCCACGTCAAATTTACGATAAGCGGGCGCACCCAAATCCCCTGATGCCATATCCAATGTTCTGTCAAAAATCTTAACATTAGAATAAATAGCACATAGTTTAATAAGTGAAAACAAGTAGAACATTTAAGAAAAATGACAAAGGGGTAAAACAAGAGTAAGAATGAAAGTATACGGAAGCTTGTATACATACTTAAAATGCAAGCCCAATGATGTGAATAGATCCTCTTCAATTCCAATTAATTCCTCAAGATAAGAATCACTTTCCTCGGGTCTGCAGAGGATGAACATCTCCACTTTGCTAAACTGATGAACTCGGTAAAGGCCCCTGTGCCAGAAAAGTTAGCAACGTCTTCGCAAGACATAAAGCTAATTTCGTCATAAAATGTCATCCAATTAACAGTTTAAACACTCGAAGCTAACCTTATGACTTTATCATGAAAATAATTATAGTTTCTACGTATTGAAGAATATTAGGTAATATATACCTTGTTGCTGCACCAGCAGCACCAGCTTCAGTACGAAAGCAATGGGAAAAAGCGACATATTTCAGAGGCAAAGATGAATCTGACAGAATCGAATCCATATGAATACCACCAACTGGAATCTCGGCAGTGCCAATAAGGCATTGATCACTATTCTCAATAGAATAAACCTGCAATTATTTTCCAAAAAGATCAGTTAATTAACAATACCAACAATCAACTCTATAAGTAGGACTAGCCAAGTTGGTGAGCAACCATAACTCCTAACTCTCACAATTAAAGAGTCATTTTCCAAAGGGAAAAAAGGAAAGGGGGAACCAACATAAATTGGCCACAGCTATTCAAAGAGCAACTGTGAATGCAGGTCATCTAAGGTTTTTTCCCCTCAGTTACTTCCGAGCAGAATCCGGAAGAGTATTTATCTATAGAATATGGCAAGCACTCGAAAATAAAATATCGAAGATCCGAGTAGAATTTTAGTCATACAAACATTACAGACAAGAAGATTTTAAAAATGTAGTTCAATCTTCTGGGTTGAGGACCTTAGGTTCATATCACTAACCAGATTAAAGACTGGACTATGAAGGGAACAGGTGAGTACAAAAATGCATCAACAGTAGATTCTTATTCATCGAAATATGAAGAGAGAAAGATCACATTAAGTAAAGCAGTTTCCTCAGCAATAGTCTATAGATTGCGTAAGTTTACACAAAGGACCTTAACGCTTCTTTGGGCTGTAATGGCAACAAAACGGAAACTAACAAAGTGAAGCTTTTCGATCAAACTTGAAGCATGCATGGTTCAAGCACAGCATTAATTTTAACATAACTGAGCTGTAAACCACCCACACATGTATAATACATACAAAAGGATTTACTTAGAAAATTGGGTAACCTGTGTATTCTCCCCACGAGGTTGGAAACCACATTTTTCAACAACAGAAGATCTCACAATTTCCGGGGTTGTCAGAGGTGTAAAACCTCTCCTCGTGACTTTTGAGATTGCCCAATTTACGAGGGCCATCTCCAGTAAAACAGCTTCATTCTTCAGGTAGTAAAACTTTGATCCGCTGACCTGAACAATTACGAGGAAGTTACCTTTAGCTTGTTTCTTACTCACTATGATAGCAAGTCCATGTATGAACAATGAACTGAGCCACTATTACATTCAAACAGAAAAGAAAAGATTTAGTTAACACCATCACGCCACTAAAGAAAGCATAACCTAACAAACTTGATATGATCTGAAGTAAATATCAATTGCACTTGATCCTACAGCTAGCCTGTTTAACAGCCGAAACTGCAACTATAGTTTCAAGTTCATTTGGATAATATCACCAATTATATGAGAACCTAACCATGAATTATCTTTAGGTTACGGAGATATTATACGCGTCTTTTGGTAAGTCTACAATGCATAAACTCGAGTTGATGAGATAAGAAAGATCTCAAATCGGTTATCATCTAGGTTGATTTCTTTTCCTCTCCAAAAAGCTTTATTCATCCCACAAACATTTCACCTCGTTTGAATATTTGCTTATAAGACTGCATCAGTAAATTTTCAACTGCCAAAATAACTCATAATAAAGATAACTGAAGAAGCAAATCCATTAGTTAAATAAAACAGATACCTCCGCAGCAGCATCAAAGTCAATGAGATCTAGATCTTTTCCTAGTTGAAAATGATCTCTGATAGGGAAGCTAAAATCCCTAGGTTTACCAACCTACAAACAAGAAACATAGAAAAGAAGACAATGAGAATGTAAGTCCTTTAACAGACTAGAAAAAGTTATACAGGGAGACAGAACATGTGAAAGGCATTTACCAATGTTCTTAACACGGAACAATCTTCACCTCCAACTGGAACATCTGGGTGAGCCATGTTCGGTATACGTTGAGCTTCCTGTTGAAGATCATCTGTAACTTTTAGAAGGTCTGCTTCCAGTACAAGAAGGCCTTCTTTTAGATTCTTTCCTGAAGAAAGAATATCACAACAAAAAGGAGTTTAAATATGAAAGTTATCAGAACAAAAAGACGCCAACTCAAACATCAAACATAAGAAAACAAAAACAAAAACCAACCCTTTCAATGTTCTACCTTCTTCTATTAGCTTTTGACGCTCAGAAGCTTCCAGTTTGCCTTTCATCTTGCTCGCGACTACATTTCTTTCAGCACGAAGCCTTTCAACTTCCTGCTATCTGTTACTGACAATTAGCTAATAGAGAACAAACGAACCAAGCCAATAAATTTTCTACTTAAGTGTTCATCATTCCTCAATAACAAAACTATGTGTCATTCCCTTGTGTTGCATTTGGTGTAGGAATTTCTTGAAGAAAAATGCGATGGAAAAGAAAATATTGTACTTGAATTCATGATTTTTTGTGAAGAGATTTTTTTTCCGTCGTATTTTTCGAAGAGGTATCCTTGCATCAAGCGGAGCCTAAGTAAAAATGAAATCAACTTTGAATTTTACAATTTTTTTTAGCATGATATGGGCTGTGAAAAATGTTACGAAAAGAGGAAAGTATTATCAAACTACGGTAGTACATTCAGGAACCGATGGAATCGGTCTGAAAGCATTAGCTACGTAGAAAATTTATTAAAATTGGAAAGGCTGCATCCTTATGCAGAATTTTTGCTGTACAACTGGTGATGGAATTGCGTTGCTGATGAGATTTAAGGCATACGATGTTTATGAAAGAGACAACATGTGTTGTTGGGGAAAAGTTTATGGAAGATCCATATGGTTTTGCATAACAAGTCTTCTGTATGATGCTATGATTAAAATGTTTAAGTAGAGCTCTATTTATTTGTTGGGATTGGATATACCCATCAAAAACAGATGATTCAAACTTGTAGATCCAAAAACTGCTTGAAATGCTAAACTATTACTGTGGTGATACTGGGGATCCATCTAGAAGATAAACTATGCTTGCAATGCTTTTCATGGTTTTAGGTTTTTAACTGTGATTGTGATTTTTCTCGTGGCACAATTTATGCCAGTAGCCTTGTATTTCAATGTGATCTTTATATATCCCTCTGTGCAGGTTTAACTATCGTCATATGGCCAATACTTTATCTTTATATAGGTAATTGATGTTGCATTTACCATTAGTATATGTTGATTCCGACAGTCAATTTTTTTTTGTCCTTCTGTGAGTGATCCTTCTTGTTCCTTTTCATTTTGTTTAATTTCTTACTCAGGACAGTAAAAAGGCTCGGAATACCTGATGAGAGAATAATTCTTATGCTGGCTGATGACATGGCTTGCAATGCTCGAAACAAGTATCCTGCCCAAGTTTTCAACAATGAAAATCACAGACTTAACTTGTATGGGGATAATGTTGAGGTGACCTTTGTTTTTTGAGTTGGACTTCTGTACGATTCTGTCCATATGACTTTTGTAGTGATCTTAAAAATTTCCTTGTCCAATATGGCAGGTTGATTATCGAGGTTACGAAGTGACTGTGGAAAACTTTTTGCGAGTTTTAACAGGGCGTCATGAAACTGCAGTTCCAAGATCAAAACGGCTTCTTAGTGATGAAGGAAGCCATATACTACTATACATGACTGGACATGGGGGAGACGAATTTCTCAAGTTTCAGGACTCAGAGGAACTCCAAAGCCATGATTTAGCTGATGCCGTGAAACAAATGAAGGAAAAGCGCAGGTGAGTGTGTATATCTTTTTCAGCTCAGTTTGTCTTTGTACAATATATTACCTGCAAAAACGTTTTTAGATGCAGTCTTTGTTTTCATCCCTGATGCCAATTTTGATTGTTGATTATGTTACATGAAACACAGCCTTCTATTTGTTCAATTTTATCATGTTTCCTTGGGAGATGGAGAGCAACTGATGTATAACCATTATATGACTTTTCATCCTTGAACTTCTATGTTTTGCTAAACAGTTTTTTTCTCAGAAGGGAAAATTAACTAAGGTATGAGATGCATCAATATGTATGACTCCTCTGTTGAAAATTGTGAAATGCTTACACCGGAATTGCTTTCTTCCAGAGTGAGTGCTGTAACTTAGTGCTCATATATTATTGGAATAATTGGCTTAACAGATTCAAATTACAATCAATTTCAGATTTAAGGAGCTCTTGATAATGGTGGACACTTGCCAAGCTGCCACACTGTTTTCTCAGGTTTGTTGTTCTCCAGCAAATGTTCTGACATATTCAGTTCTGGTTGCTGATTGTTACTTACGTTTTAATATTGGATTGGGGTTCTTTACCTGGTGTGTGATGACATTCACCCAAATGAACCTTTTATCTTTTTCTTTCGCATTCTAGATTTCCTGGGAAAAACCAATCAGAAGTCTCATGGATGATTAGTGTTCTATTGTTTACTTACATCTTTCTGTTGATATCTAGCTTCAAAGAAAGTCCTCAATTACAACTCAATACTAAACCCGTTTGTTATTTACGACTGAATATGGGTTAGGATTCTTTACCTGGTCTGATGGCATGAGGTCCTCCCAGGTGCTTGTACTCGAAGACTATGTCCAACCCTCCCCGAATGAACCTCTCATCTTTTTCTTTTGCCTTTTAAATTTTAGGTAGATTCTCTGGGAGAAACTCATGAGAAGTCAGTATAGATGATTAGTGTTCTATTGTTTGGTTCTAGGAAGCAGGGATTCGGACACGGACACAGATTCGGACACGGATACCGACACCGATTCGGCAACTTTTGAAAAATGTGAGATGCGGATGCGGCAGGGATTCGGCCTTTTTTAATTTTTTATTATAATTTTATAACCAATAAAATAAAATAGCTTTTAAAAAGAACTTGAAAAACCATATTTAACAATAAGTTCGAAGATAAAACAAGCAGAATTTTGGTTAATAGCCGAGACTTGGTGTAAAAATATCTAACAAAACAAGTACAAGATAAAAAAAAGATAACTTTATATAATGTGTTAATGAAATGTTCCGAGGTTATACACCATCTAAATCAATCAAAGATGGAAAGGGAAAATTATGGAATTATTTGATTC
>MKEJ01033670.1:0-32342 GCA_001753735.1 Embelia ribes
TTGGATGATGAATGGGGTGTCCTCTCAAACATTTGGGTGTTTGGATACAATTAGGGAAAAACTCGGATTCGGAGAGGTTAGTTTCCTTCCAACTAATAAAGTTGTGGATGAAGAAGAAAGCAAGCTTTACCAAATGGGCATGTTTGATTTCCAAATCTCACCTACTTTACTTTCTCCAATGGTTTCATTAGTCATTCTCAACATTGCATCCTTGATTGGAGGAATAATAAGGGCAGTTTTGGTTGGAAATTTCAATGAGATGCTCTTGCAAATATGTTTGTCATTCTTCATTTTAGTAGTCAATTATCCCATTATTGAAGGGATGGTGATGAGGAAGGACAAGGGTAAAATTCCAACTTTTGTTACTATCAAGTGTGTTGTAATTTCCATAATTTTCGTGTCATTAGGATTTCTTGTTCTAAGTTATATATAGGGTGAAATGTAATGGGAAACACTTCTTTTAATAAAAATATGCCTAGTTTGATAGTTTCTATTGATTTGATTATTACTGTTCAGAACGGGCATTTTGTAACACACTCGAATCAAATCTCCTGTAATACCCATTTTTAAAACGAAGTAGTCAAAATTTAAACTAATTATATATATATATATATAACTTTATTTGCTATAAGTTGACTCGATGATGCTACTAGTAAGACGATTATACCCACTAGTTACGAACCCCCATGCTTTTCATAATAAATGCATACAACGAATGAACTGATAACCATACATACAGCACAAAAGCCCAAGTGATATACATATATGTATCAAAATTTGGGCAACATCTCCGTATAAAGTACACCTGCCAGTCTAGTACAAGTGTAGACTATAAAAGTCCTTAGAAATATGATACATCTAAATACGTCTGCAACGACTAATAAAACTAGAACAGCACATAAAAAGAATATATCAATATATATACATTGCCCCGCAGCACAATAATGCTGGTACATTGGTCCGAAGCAAAGGTAAATATACATACCACTAGTAGCCCGAGTCTCGAGCTCTGTCAAGTTCACAAAATTAACAGCAACTCCTGGCCTCTACTTTAAGCTCCCCGACGCTCTGTATCCTCTGCCGAGTCCATATGCACATGCATGAACAATAACAGACGAGTCAAATACTAATATGCTATAAATATCAATATGAAACTATGCTAAAAAAAATAGCTGAATAAAATCTACTTACACACCCACAATAACACACCAAGAACTATACTATATGAAAACTATAACTAACTCTCAGGTAATGTATCGGCTGAAGTCGTAGGATATCGTATAGTCTAACTATGATACGCAACTATAGTTACGACATAACGCCCAAATATAAATATAACAATAAAAAGCCAAATACTACAAGAAAATATCATCATCCACATTGCTGAAGGAACCTCGGCCTCATATATGTGTCCGAGTCTCTATGAAACCGGCAGACACTATCCGGAGCAATATTCACATCCTAGGAGCACCTCAACAAGGAAAACTATACCCATTCCGGGAATCCCTATTACTGGGACATGAGGAGCTACCATACTCATCCCGATGTCCCCTTTTTGGGATTCGAGGAACTACCCTCACCATAACCTGTAAAATATATCACAATGCAGTATATGGGCCATTATGTCTCATACAACTACTCAGGTATTTCTACTTGTAACTATCTCAAAATAAACTAAAATATTGTTATATTAAAATAAAGGCATCCATATGATAAGAATGTTTTGGCTCGTACCTCATCTTAAAGTACGACATGTACCAATGAGTAAACTATTTGTCTATGCGCTCCTCTCAACTTGTAGCTGATCCTCGAGAACTCAGAAAAATGCAATATGGTGTACTCCCAAGCCACAGGAATACTTGCACAAACCTCGATTTAACTAAACCTGAGCCTATAACCTGAAATTCTTCCTCCCTCTCCTCAATTTTTTTTCCTATGGTTATATTCTCGGTGTGTCTGTATTTATGTATATATAAGAATCCAAATGGCTTCTTAAAAGCCACTAATCAATAAAATATTGTAGTATCATACGTTTTATGAGAAAATCACTAATATTGGTTACTAACTAGAAGCATCATGAACATCTAGTATTATAATAAATGTATAACAATGGTCACTATTTAAATAATCTATATCTCTATATTCGAATATTTAAAAATAATAACAACTCTTGGGTTGTTATGCTCTTCCCCCTTTTAAAAATTTCTTTCCATGGAAATTGTTCGTTACCTAATCCATTAGTTACTTGAGTTAGTTGCAAATAAGTCTAGATAGCGATCACACATTTTGGTCTCCTACTCCCACGTCTCTTCCTCGACTCCGTATCCTTTCTACAATACCTATACCACCAGAATCACTTTCCCGAGTAATACTTTCTCACTGCGCATCAAAATCCTTATTGGTTATACCTCATAGGATACATTCTCATCTGTAGTCACATAAAGAAATCTCAATATGTGTGATAGATCAGGTTGGTATTTTTTCAACATTGACACATGGAATTCTGGATGTATATTCGCCAGTTGTGGTAGTAATGCTAATCAATAATCCACTTCTCCAACACACTCAAAAATTTCAAATGGTCCTATAAATCTCATAGTCAGTTTCCCTAATTTCCTGAAGTGGATTAAATCCTTCCGTGGGGATATATTAAAAAACATGTGATCCCCAACCTCGAATGTCAGTGGTCTACATCTCCGATTAGCATAACTCTTTTGTCAACTCTTTGTTATTTCTAGTCTTTGCCTAATTGTCTTGACTTTCTCGGTAGTCTACTATACAATATCTAGCCCGATTAGGGCCACCTCCCCATAATCCATCCAACAAATCGGCTATCGACACGATCATCTATACAAGGCCTTATATGGCATCATTCCAATACTTGAGTGATAATTGTTGTTGTAGGCAAACTTGACTAACGGTAAGTGCTCATCCCAGCTTCCACCAAAATTTAGCACGCATACTCGTAATATGTCCTTTAACGCCTATATCATGTGTTTAGACCGTCCATACATCTGTGGATGATACGCCGTACTCATTGCTAAGCGTGTCCTATAGTCCGCTGTAAGCCTTCCCAAAACTTTGATGTAAATAGCAGATCCCTATCTGATACAATCGATAATGGTATTCCATACAACCATACAATATCATCCACACAAATTCTGGCTAATTTCTCTATCCGTCTTATCAATTTACCACTAAAAAGTGTGCGGGCTTCCTAATTCAGTCTACAATCACCCATATCATATCTATCTTTCTTTGCATAGCTGGTAATCCCTCCATAAAATCTATTGTAATATGCTTCTACTTCCATTGCGATACTTTTAAGGTTGCAATATCTCTATTAGAAGTTGGTATTCAGATTGCACTTGTTGGCATGTCATATACTTGGCGATAAATGTTGTAATGCCGCGTGGCATTCCCGACACCAGAATTGTCGGCTCAAATATCGGTATATCTTATCCCATCTAGTATGTATTGCAAATCTCGGTTTGTGTACTTCTCAGACTACCTCGTCTTTGACTACTCTTGGTACATGTAAGTAGCCTTTACACCACAACCCTCTACTAGTACCCAACGACTATATTGTTGAATGCCCTTCTCTAGCATGCTGTACAAACTTTTGCGATCATGCATTCCCTTATTGTGCGTTAATCACACACTCAACCAAACGAGTTGAGTCTCAATTGCACATAACCAAGTTTGATCCTCCTTCTCCATGAGCTCCAGTCCTAACTCACTGAGTGTCTTCAAGGTGTCCCACTCCTCGAACTGTAAATACACCAAAGTACATTGCGTCTTCCGACTTAGGGAATCCTCAACCACATTTGTCGTGCCTGGATGGTACTTTAAATTGAAATCATACTGGTTGAGATATTCCATCTATCGACATTGCCTTATATTCAAATCACATTACATAAAGATATATTTTAAACTTTTGTGATCCGAGAATACCTCGTATTACTCATTATATAAATAATGTCGACATATCTTCAATGCAAACACCACTGCCACCAATTCTAAATCATGCATCGAATAATTCTACTCATGATTTTTCAACTACCTCGATGTGTATGCAACTACTCGTTCTAGTTGTATCAGTACGCATCCCAACCCCTCTTGGGATGCACGAAAATATACTGTGTATTCGACTCCTCTCTCGGGTATAATCAATACTGGGGTTGTTATCAAATACCTATTTAGTGGCTGAAATGCATGTTTGCATTTTTTAGTCGACTCGAACTTGACCCCCTCTGTATGAGGCGAGTCAAAGGAGCCACAATGCATGAAAATCTTGTACAAATCTCCGATAGTAGCCTGCCAATCCCAAAAAACTAGGTATCTCAAACACACTATTCGGCCTTTCCTATGCCTCTACTACTTTAATCTTGGCAGGATTCATTGATATACCTTAGGTAGAAACCATGTCTCAAGAATGTCACGCGCGACAACCAAAACTCATACTTGGAGAACATAGCATACAAACGATGTTCTCGAAGTATTGTCAGCACTATCCTCAAGTACACCGCAATCTCTTCCTCTGAAGCTAAATATACCAATGTATCATCGATAAACATAAACAACAATTTGTCCAAATAAGGTTGGAATATCTAATTAATCAAATCTATAAACACTATTGGCACATTTGTCAATTCGAATGGCATCACCAAGAACTCATAGTGCCCATAATGTGTGCAGAATGCTATCTTCGGAACATCCTCCTCTCGTACATGCAATTGGTGATACCTAAATTCAAATCAATCGTCGAAAGTAGCCTGACCCTTTAGGCTGGTCAAATAAATCGTCAATTTGAGGTAACGGGTACTTATTCTTGATAGTAATCCAGTTTAGCCTCCTGTAATTAATATGCGTAAGCAAAAATCCATCCTTCCTTTGCACCAACAATGCAGACGCACCCCACGATAACGTACTAGGACGAATGAATCCTTTTTCGTCCATGTCCTTCAACTGAATGTATAGCTCCTTCAGCTCCACTGGAACCATTCGATATGGTGCAATTGATATTGGTGCGGTCCCTAACACTAAGTCAATCATGAACTCTACCTCCAGATGTGGAGGGAGCTTACTCAAATCATCCGGGAATATATCGGGGAACTCACGTACAACTGGTGGTAACAATGGTCTGGTAATATCTACTATCTCTCGGATATACTGGCCAATAAACATCCCAAGCTGCTCGTCTCCTGGTATTGCCAGAAGGGCGGCTCTAATCGCTCACCCACAAAGTACATAGGTACTACTGATCGTATTGGTGAAATCAAAGTGACCCATCTCTGGTTATAGTTGATCACAACCTGATATTTGGACAACCAGTCCATCCCCACAATCATGTCAAACTCATTCATGTCCAGTACTATAAAATCCTCTGTAAATACATGATCGCCAAAACGCACCTTACAATCCTTGCAAATCAAAACAAGTATGTCTCAGACTCCCAACGGAGTCTTAATACACAATTTGATATCCCTATATATGGTTTGTAACCCTAAATGTTGGATAAAACTACTAGAAATAAAAGACAGTAATATTCTAGTATCAAAAAGCGCTCGAGCCCAATATGTAGAAACAAGTACAATACATCGCACAATTGGAGTGCATTTTATATCTACAATTGTCCCTGGCAAAGCGTAAGCTTGGTTTGCATTTCCTGTGCCCCGTGTCCTGACGTAGTCACCCTCCCTACTCCCTATCTTCATCGTGGTCTAAGCAATACTGTATCGGTTGTAGTGGCAGAGGTCTAGCAGGAACCTCTACCCCCGATATATCCTCCTTGTTCAAAGTAATCTGAGACCCACAACATGTTGCATGTGACCTCACCATCGACAATGGTGATACTGTACCCCCGGACCATATTGTGCAATGTGTCATTCCTTATGGCATATATAGCATGTCATCCTACTTTACCCCTTCTGCATTCTATCAGCCCATTTCTGTTCTCGCTGTGTCTATGGTAGTCTTACATCTCTATCATCTCTATCCCTCATACCGTTTCTGTCATATAGGTCTCTTCTAGCCCTAGTTTTGGAAGTCTCTATGAAAATTTCGACCTTGGTCTCGACCACATCTATCTTCCTCTCGACTTTGGCACCATCCTAGCTCGACTCCACCTTTAGAAGACTTAGGTAACTCCTTATTTGAATCATCACCCGAAAAAGCCCTAGCACCTCGGTCTTGATGGCGACTCCGTATCACTAGACTCCTCTGCGCTACATCCTTTACTTGTGTGGCGTGTCATAACACCTGCTCATATCTCTCATACTCCTGAACCACCAAATGAGATGTTATAATAGGTCTCAAACCTTTAATGAACCGTCGTATTTTTTGTCTTTTATCTCGTACTAAATCCTGTGTGTACCATTCCAAACTCATAAAATTAATGGCTTACTATTGTACCGTATCAGTGCCCTGTATAAGTATAAAAAACATATCATATTATAGCTCGCGATGAATTTCTAGAATGAATTGTTTATAAAATGCCTCACGAAACTGAACTCACATAGTCTGTTGTCCTTATATATCATTTAGTGGCCGTGCCACCACTCCGCAATCGTATCTCATAAGTAATACAAGGCTGAAGCCATGTGAACTGTATCATCGTACACATTGAGCACCCTAAATAGGTGCTCAAGTGCAGATATCTACCGCTCTACCTCGGCAGCATCAGGCTGTCAGTGATATAGTAGCATCCATAACTCATTCAAATTGTGCATTATGTGTTCCGTATGAGCCTCAAGATCCCCACCTACCAGGGACTTTTGCATAACCTCATGGGCTGCTTTAACTACTAACACATAAATAGCCCAACTAGGGTATCTCGCACATTCGGGGTTGGCTATTTGTTGAGCTTAAACTCTCCGTGCCTCATTGGCTGGCTGACAGCGCACCAGTTTTTCTAGCATGGCGTCTAACTCCATATCGAATACCTTTATATCATTACCACTTAAATCTAATTTGTCCTTAGTATCCAAACTCCTATACCCATCATTGCCTAACGAGGGTACTCGAACATCCCTGGTGGATGCAGCCTTATTAATCATAGGCCATCCCAACTCACCCGGGGTAACCCTGCCAGCCATACATTTCCTAGCTCTTGACCCTTGGGGTCTATCATACCCAGTCTCATCTGTAACCCCGACATGTTCTACCCGTCTCCTCTATAACAAACAACATAAAATGGAATACATAATTGTTAGCGGTCAATCAAATGGTTAGCCAAATACTTAGTAACGATACTTTACAAGTAATGCAATCCAAATCCTCGATTATCAAAACCCCAAAAATCACAAGTGTTTTTTTTTTCAAAATCTCCAAATTTTTTAAAACAAAAATATACAAAAATTCATTGAAAAAGGGCAATTAAAGTCCCAACACTAGGGAGTTTCGTCATAGGTGTCCCTATTCGCCACTCCGTAGTCCTAGTAGTCAACATCATCCGTAACTAGTTGTTGATTTATATACATTCCAATGAACATCATTTTCTTGATGATTGAATTGCGACACAATAAAAGGCACCCAATAGATAGTCGGATTCACCAACTATGCCACAATATGAGTAATGAATGTCCTAATCCTCTTAATAAGTACATGAACCTATTCCTATCAGGTATTTAGGGTTTTCGCAACCCAGTCTACTTTGAAACTAAATTGTAATACCCTCCAATCAACTCTCATATAATACTCATTTTTAAAACAAGTTAGTCAAATTTTAAGATAATTTTTTTTATATAACTTTATATATGATAAGCTGACTCGACGATGCTACTGCTAAGGCGATTATATGCTGTTGTTACTGACCACTATGCTTTTCATCATAAATTCATACAACGAATGAATTGATAACCATACAACACAAAAATCCAAGTGATATACATATATGTAATCAAATTTTAGGCAATATCTTCACAGAAAGTATGCCTACCAGTCTAGTACAAGTCTAGACTGTACAAGTCCTTGGAAATATGATACATCTAGATACGTCTGCAATGGCTAATACAACTAGCACAACCCATAAAAAGAATAATCGGTATATATACACTACCCCGTGGCACAAAATAATAGTGGAGCCTAGGTCTCGAGCTCCGTCAAAGTCCACAAAATTAATCGCAACTCTTGGCCTCTACTCTAAGCTCTCCGACACTCTGTATCCTTTGCTGAGTCCATATGCGCATGCATGAACAACAACAAATGAGTTAGACTCTGATATGCTATAAATATCAATATGAAGCTATACTCAATAAAATAGCTGAATAAAACCTACTCACACACCCACAATAATACACCAAGAACTATATTATATGAAGACTACAACTAACTCTAAAGTAATGTATCAGCTAAAGTCGTAGGATATCGTGTAATTTAACTACGATGCGCAACTATAGATATAGCCTAATGCCCAAATATAAGTATAACAATGAAAAGCCAAATGCTCCAAGAAAACATAATCATCTCCATTATTGGAGGCACCTCATTATCATATATGTGTCCGAGTCTCCACGGAACCGGCGGACATGGTCTAGATCAATACTCATATCCCAGGAGCATCTCAATAGGGAAACACCATATCCATTCTAAGGATCCCCATCACTGAGACCCGAGGAACTACCACACTCATCCCGATGTCCCCTTTTCGAGATTCGAGGAACTATCCTCATCACAACCTGCAAAACATATTGTAACACAGTATATGGGCTTGTATCACATGTTATGAAACACAAGTAATATCTCATACTACTACTCTGGTATTTCTACTTGTAACTACCTCAAAATCAACTAAAATATTGTTCATAGTAAAATAAAGACATCCATAAGATAAGAATGTCTGACTTGTACTTCGTCGTGGAATATGACAGACACCAATAAGTAAACCCTTTGTCTACGCGCTCCTCTCAACTCGTAGCTGATTCTCAAGGACTCAGAAAAATGCAATACAAGGCACTACAAAGTCCCGAGAATGCATACACAAACTGCGATTTAACTAAATCTGATCCTGTAACCCGAAATTCTTCCTCCATCTTTTCAATTTGTTTTTTCTTTTCTATGGCTATGTTTTGGTTGTGTGTATTTTATATGTATATATAAGAATCCAAGTGGCTTCTTAAAAGCCACTAATCAATAAAATATTAGTAGTATCATACATGTTATGATAAAATCATTAACATTAGTTAATAGCTAGAAGTATCATGAACATCTACTATTATAATAAAATGTATAACAATATTAACTATTAAAATAATCTATATCTTTATATTTGAGTATTTTAAATAATAACAACTCCTGAGTTATTATACTTTGTTTCAACAATTTGTCTTCTTTCTTACTCTTCTCAAATAGTAGGTTGAAAAACATAGTGTAATTTTACAAATAAACTAATGTAATTAGAGTGCAACCCCCGGGATGCACTGGGTTGCATGTATTATATTTTTTTTTTGTATATCATATCAATTTTAATTATTTTATTAAATTAGTTTTGAAAATTTGTTTTTGATATGATATATATTTGTATTTTTTTTAGTTATTTATAAATTTATAAAAGATCAATCGGTATGATTTATACTATGATAGTAATTTTATGAAAAATTAATGTATATTTAGGTTGATTTTAGGTATGTGAAAATCTTACTATGAAAAATATTTTAAAAAATTAATATTGATTAAGAAAATATTTTAAAATTTTAAGAAGAATCTTAGATTAACATAAATCAATTTATAAAAATATATATTTACTAATATTATTTTGATGCTTAAATGTAATTTTAGTAATTTTGATCATGATAAGTTCTTTTTTAGTTATGCAGAGAAATATATGGATATTTTGGATTTGGTAATGATCTTATAAGAAATTTAACTTTACTAATTTATATTACGGTAAGGTTATATATATGTATATAACATATTATGATAAGTCAATATATATACATATAATTTTAATAATTTTAATTATAGTAAGTTTTGTGGTTTTAAATACTAATTTTGTGTGATACATAATTTTAATAAATTTTATTATGATAAGTTTATTATTTTAGATCTAATTTCATGTAACAAATGTTGAGAAATTGTTAGGATAAATGTCAGAATTAGAGTGAAAATAGTTAGAGTGGACAACTTTTATATATAGAAGGAAATATATTAACAAAATTCTAACTTTAAACCCAGCTCGGTACCGAATCTAATTCTAATCTTAAAGTACCCAACTTCCTTAAAATTTTCCTCTATTTAATCCAAAATCACCCATTTCACCTATACAAAATTACAATTAATTTCTAAAATAGCTTAAATCAAAATTAACACATGTCAAAATTTAAATATAAATATTTAAAAAATAATTCTCCCTCTCACAAAGAAGAAAGCTTTCTAACTCAGCAAAGCTCAATCTCCTTTCTGCAAGCACTAGCTAGAGAGAGAAATTTGAGAAAGATTACCCACAGGGAGAGAGAGGGCATGCCTGGTCGGCCATTACAGCTTCAATTAAGAGATAACTTTGATCCAATTCTTCTTCATCATTATACCCATTCAGTGAAAACCCACCTCAAAAAAAATAAAATAAAAGTTAAATAAAAGAAAATAGACGTGGGTTTCTGTTCTCTGTCCTTCCCAAGAAAACCCTTTACGGAAAATAATAAAATTGTATTTGGTTCATTGCCTTTGAATATACCCCTTTCTGGGTTCAAAAGTGATATATATGTGTGTATATATATATAATTATAAAAAGGGGGAAAACTAGTCTTTGCTTGTATATTTGAAGATCCAATGGGGCTTCTCATTTATGTCCACAAGGTGGTTGAATAAATGCTTTGGTGAAGAGGTATGTTAAAAGCTTTGATCCTTTTGATGGTGTTATTGTGAATTAATTTAGGGGTTTATGAATTAGATGGTTTGCTCATGATTCTCTGTGTACAAGATTGTTTCGCAAAGTTTAGAAATATTAATGGGTTTATCAATTTTGGGTTAATGCTTTCCAATACATGGTTGAAGTTGCGCTTCATTTAGAATTATCAGTTTTTTTGTGTTAATCTTGTGGGTGCTATAATGCCTGGCCCTTGGATATGTTTTCTTGTGAGATTTATCAGAGTTTTGATCGTATATCAATCACTTGTTTGTGCTGCAAAAGGGTTGAATTCGGATGGGATCAACCTTTTACAGTTCAAAGAAAGCATTAGAGATGAATACAATCATTTGGGAAGTTGATGCCCTAATGACCAAACACCTTGTGGGTGGAATGGTGTGAATTGTACAGCTGATAACTACAATATGGTAGTGAACTCTATCCATTTGAAGTCGATGAATCTCTCGGGGACTTTAAGCCCTAGCATTTGCAATTTGCCTAATCTTGCAACACTTGATGTTTCCTTCAATGGGTTCACTGGGACGATCCCAGAGGGAATTTCGAATTGCTCGAAATTGGAAACTCTTTATTTGAATAACAACAAATTCGAGGGTCAAATCCCCTCTGGGATGGGGAATTTGTCGTTTTTATCCGACTTGAATTTGTGCAATAACCAGCTCTCTGGCCCCATCCCGGATGAATTTGGAAACCTCTCTTCTCTCTCCAAATTTTTGGCATATTCTAATAATATCACAGGCTCACTTCCTGGTTCCCTCTGGAAACTGAAAAAGTTAAGCACGTTTCGAGCTGGGCAAAATGAGATCTCGGGTAGCCTTGCTGCAGAGATAGGTGGTTGTGAGAGCTTGGCCTATCTCGGTCTAGCCCAAAATGATTTATCTGGTAGTTTACCAAAAGAAATTGGATTGCTTAATGGCCTAAAGGATTTGATTATCTGGGGTAATCAGTTTTCGGGTTTGATACCAAAAGAACTAGGAAACTGTACGAATCTTGAGACTTTAGCTTTGTACCAAAACAATCTTGTGGGTGAGATTCCCCCAGAGATTGGGAATCTTAGGTTCCTGAAGAGGCTATATCTCTATAGAAATCAGTTGAATGGAACAATCCCAAAGGAAATTGGTAATCTCTCATTAGCAACGGAAATTGATTTTTCCGAAAACAATATATCGGGGGAGATTCCAAAGGAGTTTAATCAAATAAAGGGCCTCGTTTTACTTTACCTTTTCCAAAATCAGCTTACGGGTGTTATCCCAAATGAGCTTAGTAGCTTGAGGAACTTGACTAAGCTTGATCTATCAATTAATTTCCTCACTGGTTCCATTCCTCTTGGATTCCAGTACTTACCCAGAATGCTACAATTGCAGCTTTTTGAGAATTCATTGAGTGGTAGCGTTCCGAAGGGACTTGGAATTTATAGCAACTTATGGGTCGTTGATTTATCGAAGAATAATCTAACGGGAAAAATACCTCCTTATATATGCCGACATTCTAATTTGATTATATTGAACCTGGAGTCCAATAATCTATTTGGAAATATTCCAGCAGGGGTCACTAGTTGCCAGTCTTTGGTGCAACTTCGTTTGAATGTGAATAAACTAACTGGGAACTTTTCTTCTGAGCTTTGTAACTTGGTTAACCTCTCTGCGATTGAACTCGGACAGAACAAGTTTGGTGGTCCGATTCCATCTGATATCTCAAATTGCCGAAAGTTGCAAAGGCTCGATCTCTCGAACAATTATTTTACGTCCCAATTGCCAAAGGAGATTGGTATCCTATCGGAATTGGTGACTTTTAATATTTCATTTAATTATCTTGAAGGGAAAATACCACTTGAAGTTCTTAGTTGCAAGATGCTTCAGAGGCTTGATCTCAGCCGAAATGGCTTTTGGGGTACAATTCCGGATGAGCTTGGTACCCTTTCACAATTGGAACTTCTCATGCTTTCCGATAATTATTTCAGTGGAAATATACCCAAGTCTTTGGGCAACTTCTCACATTTAACGGCTTTAGAAATGGGTGGGAACTTACTTTCTGGTGAAATTCCTTTGGAATTAGGGGATGTCAAATCCTTACAAATTGCGCTAAATCTCAGTCATAACAATCTGTCGGGCAAAATTCCACCTCAGCTTGGAAATCTTAATTTACTTGAAAATCTTTCACTGAATAACAACCATTTGAGTGGTGAAATACCAAGTAGTTTCGGTAATTTGTCGAGCTTATTAGAATGTAATTTCTCGTACAATAACCTTTCAGGTCCGTTGCCTAGCGTATCATTGTTTCAAAACATGGCGATTAGCAGCTTCATTGGGAACAAAGGGCTATGTGGCGGACTTATTGGCATTTGCTACCAAAAATCACCAGTTAATTCAATGCCACCGAATTTAAACAACGTAAGTTCTCGTCGAGGAAAAATCATCACAATTGTCGCTGCTGCTATCGGCGGAGTTTCTCTTATTTTAATTGGTGTCATCTTATATTTTATGAGGCGCCCAATTGAGGCTGTTGCCTCAGTCCAAGATAAGGAGACACTCTCCTCTGTTTCGGATTTATATTTTCCTCCTAGAGATGGGTTCACCTTTCAAGATTTGGTTGAGGCCACAAACAATTTTCATGATAGTTACGTGGTGGGACGAGGAGCTGTGGGGACAGTGTACAAGGCGGTTATGCATTCAGGGCAAACGATTGCCGTAAAGAGGTTATCGTCTAACCGAGAGGGTAACAACAATATTGAGAATAGTTTTCGAGCCGAAATTTTGACTTTGGGTAATATTAGGCACCGAAACATTGTGAAGTTATACGGTTTCTGCTATCACCAAGGTTCAAATTTGCTACTTTACGAGTACATGGCAAAGGGTAGCCTGGGTGAGTTGTTACATGGGGCGGGTGGTTCGTTGAAGTGGCAAACCCGGTTTATGATTGCTCTCGGTGCTGCTGAGGGGCTTGCTTATTTACACCATGATTGTAGGCCGAGGATTATTCATCGAGATATAAAATCAAATAATATTTTGCTCGATGAGAAGTTTGAAGCTCATGTTGGTGATTTTGGGCTTGCGAAGGTTATTGACATGCCTCAGTCTAAGTCCATGTCTGCAGTTGCTGGATCATATGGTTACATAGCTCCTGGTAAGCTTTCTGTTTGATTCTTTAAATCACAGATTAAGTAAAAACTATTGGATGATAATGAATATTGAAAAGATAATAATGGGAAAATGTTGGTTGCTTTAACTTCGCAAATAACCACAAGAAAGTTATCAAGATATGAAATTTTATTGATCTTTTCTTCGTGTAGACAAAAATTGCAGCGAAAATGTGATCAATTTAGTTTTCGACACCTGATCATGCATAATTCTCTTCAGTAATCCTAGTAATGATTCAATCTTTTCATTCTGACTTTTGCGGCATTATGCTGGTTATGTTGTTGCTCAAACATATTTTCACCATATATCTGCAGTTTTATTTGAGGTTTAATAATGAGAAAGATTGGTACAATATATTTCTAGAAAAAGTTTTGCTATTTCTACATCCCCGATTTTTAAGATTTGCTGTTCTATATGCAACAATTTATAACCATATCTGCTATCCAATGGTCGTTCTCTCTAGTAACCATATTTTCCTTATTGAATGCAATTACTCAATATATAATTGATCTTGCATGTTTAATTTATGCCAGAATACGCATACACGATGAAGGTTACTGAAAAATGCGATATATATAGCTATGGAGTTGTTCTCTTGGAGTTGCTTACCGGGAAAGCTCCAGTCCAACCAATAGAACAAGGAGGCGATCTTGTCACATGGGCCAAAAAATACGTTCGAGAACATTCATTATCTTCGACAATACTCGATGCTCGATTAGACTTGAACGATGATATAACAGTCATTCACATGCTTACAGTTTTGAAAATCGCTTTGTTGTGTACTAGCATGTCCCCTTCTGATCGGCCATCGATGCGTGAAGTTGTTCTGATGTTGATTGAGTCGAATGAGAGAGAAGGAAACTTTATTATGTCCGTGGATGATGATTGTCCTCTGAAAGGCAACCACACTTCTTGTCTGTATGTATGTATGTATGTATGTATCTCTCTTTAGGTTTTATTACTGATCTTGATTTTTAGGGCTGATTAATTTTGTTGTATGCCATGATTAAATCATCATTCATGTACATTTTTACGAGAAAATATAATTGCTAATATTTTGTACCATGAGTTATAGGAAGGTAAAAGTGCCTCACGCGTATCGTACACTAATGGATATGTTGACTCGCTCCTCTTTTTAATGTAATTTCTCGTACAATAACGTTTGTCGCATACCGTTTACTAGTTGTCGCTCGCAGGCCCTTTGATTTGCTTGGAATACAATTATCTCTTCTTAGGTGTTTATCAGTGCGAGTGTACTGATAAATTGGGAATAGATTGCCAACTGCATTTTTTATTTTTTCCTTGGTTTTTTTCCCATTCTTTATAGGTGTTAGGGGTAAGAAAATAATCATGAACGTTTTGTTTATTTCCTTTCCCTTTATCAAACCAAATAGTTGTCTATAGCATTCATTAGTGTACGTATGGATGGAAATTTGGGCAATCCCGATAAAACAAATCCATAATCAAGCAACTCATATTCAATCCAAATCCAAAAATTTATCAAATTAAACCAAACCCAATTCATAATTTTTTCCAATCCAAACCTAAATCAATCCACAGTCAAAATAACCCAAAACTTGACCCAATCCAACCTAAATGCCCATTTCTTCTAGTTTCACTTATTACATTATTATTCTCTTGTAAGAAATTTAAATTTTATCACTTATTACATTATTATTCTTTGGTAAGAAATTTAAATTTTATCACTTATTACACAGCTATTCTCTAGCAAGAAATTCAAATTTTGTTTCACATAAATATACATACAAAGTACATGAACGCATTATCCAGTTTCAACTTGTATGTCGTCTATCTTCAGAAATTATGGAAGATGTGGTCAGTGTTCAAAGTTAATGGTTTATAATCGACTTATGTTGAAACTTTATTACTTTACTTATTTTTTCTATTTTTACTAGAATAACTCAGACTTAATGGTATTGTTAAAGTTTCACTTCGGTTAAACCTTAAAAATAGAGTATAAATATAATTTATTTCGCCCCATAGAAAGAAATTCGTATAACTTAATAGTCTTGTGTGGCTTATAATGATAATTTCTTTGGCAGTAATATTATTAGCATAAAAATATTACACTTATTATTAAATTGATTCGATCACACATCGATTATTAATAAAATTTATATATGATTACATGTGCACTATTTCCTTCTCGATTTTCATGTTTGAATTCTACCGAAATAGCTGTAACAATTTTATGTTTAACACTTATCGACAATTATATATAGAAACTGCACAAAATATGTATGGTAAGGTCATACACATTAATTCTATTTTTAAATAAATGATCAAAGTACCAAATAAGTGTATATAATCATGTACATAATTTTCTATGTGTAGATAATGCTCGTCTTTATGACGCAATATAATATTAAATTTACAGTGAAGTCACGGGAGTTAAAAGAATTTGGTCGATGGTTTTGTTGAGTAACTGTGCAAAAGAAAAAAGTCACGAGAGTTAAAAGATGCATGCTTTCGGCATTGTCCTGCATTATAATTTGACAAAAAATTAATTTGTGGTATTGGTAGTGGAAAATCCATGGAATACAAACAATTATTTGTTCTTATGATAATATTGTATCACTAATTCGACAAGTATCTAGTTGAATTTATTAGAAAATTGCCGAAGCAGTCAACTAAGTCAAAAATAAAAAAAAGGGGGTAAATATTATTAAAAATTATTAAAAGGATATGAAATTCGATATATAAAAATTTTTAATACTAAAATAGTAAATATAGTATAACAAAGTTTTTAAACTATGGAGGGAACTACTACAGCCTCCACTGTCCCGCATAAATGTGTCACTTGAAAAATAGTGTATGGTATATATTTGGAAGTAAAGACAAAAACATAAGATATTATATTGCTCAACTTAATGAAACTTATTATATTATGCAATTGTAGCATTAATGGTTGATTTGTTATTCTTTCTTATCAAGTTATCTACATCCTAAAAATTATATTAAGAGACGAGTATAAGACTATCTTCATTAATTCAATTGGACAAAAATTGGTCGGTACACATTGCATGGAAAAATAATATATATTTGATCCGTCATTAGTGTATGTGACATTTGGAAGAAGAAAAAAAAAATGAAAGAATCACTTATTGCACTATCTAAATCTAGAGAGATAAATAGGGAAATAAAATTCATTTTTTAAATATATTTTTGAAAATTATATTTTCTAAAAAAGATTTGGAAAAAAGAATTATTCTTCCAAATCGATTACATTCAATCCAATCTTAATCTAAAAACACTTAACCAAAACTTAACCCAACCCAAACCAATCTACAATCTAATTAGTGGATTTAGATTTGAAACCAAATATAATCCACATTTATTTTAAACCCAATCTAAACCAAATCAAATGCATTTAGTTTGGTTTAATCGTCGGTTGAGCATAATAATCCAAACCAATTGCCATCCCTAAATGCATATCAGTTATGGTTAGAATCAATACATAGAAGCCCAGGTAGCACTCGCACGTACTACGTACCCGTCATACCCGTAGTAGGTGTTTTTACCATAGAGTAGAGGATATTACATGGCAGGATCGCAGAAAGAATATATCTACTGTAAGATAATTTTCCTGTGAACTATGTTATGATATACCTTTCAAACATAAGTAATATGTTCATCAATAGACTAAAATAAATCAAATAAATACACATGTAGTTCATGAAAGTAAGCTTTAACCCTTTAGTCGGATTAATTGGTGAACTATAGAAGCATCTGTTTTCAAGAGTAAAAATTGATAATCGAAGTGGGAAATGAAAAACAAGATTGATATCCAACCTTTCATTGCTATTTTTTTTACCTTGAATCCTTCCTTAACATGTTTTTCTTTTTTTTCTCTTAAGTGCGTGTTTGGCATGTATGCAACACCCAAGTGTCTAGAAGTGTAAATAAACAGAGCTATTCGCAAGCAGTTTGTTAAGGGCTCGGCCCCTCATAGTCGGCCCATCGTTGAAGTGCTGTTAACTATTTTAAAGGTCATGTTTAGCTTTTCGGACCAAATTATAGGCCCCTCATTGAAGTTTAGTTCGAAATTTTAAGGGCGAAAGAGCCGAGCCCAGTAAGAGCTCGAGCCTAATGCTTAAAAATGAGCCCAATCTCGAGCCTTGATTCAGTCCATGGTATCCCCTGTTAAAAATTTACCAATTTTATGCTTCTTGTGATGGAGCTAAACGCTCATCTAGCAGCCTTATGAACCAAGTGAGTTATGGAATCAAACATTCCAAAATGTGGTGCACAACGAATCAAAATGCCAAATTTAGCGGCCAAATAAATTTTTTATCTTAATATGTTTGTACCTATAGCTGAAGAGATACAATATCATTTTGTAGAAAATTAAAAGGTTTCGTTTTTTCTCCCCCTCTTTCGGGAAGTCCAAAAGAATGAACTTCAGCGGTCCAAAAGATCGTTTCTTGTTATGAAATATTACATACATATTCAACATTGAAACAGTTGGATTTTGATCTTTGGCAAATTCTACGTAATTGCTTTAGATCTACTCGGGTAATCTATAGTCTACTCAATAAAGACCATCCTTATTTACTTTACCCATTTTTAATTGGTGTATATGAGAGCCCTCATCAAAAACAATTTTCGAAAATTAATTCCAATATTTCTTAGTACATACTCTATTCGCCCATGAATTATTGACACTTCCTTTTTTTTTAAGTCCAAAAATAATTAAACATTCAAAATTCATTTTTTGAAAAAAAATTGTACATTACCAAAATTACCCTCCCCAGCTACAAGAACAACACAAATTCTTTTCTTTCAGCAGTTACAGCCATGGATTCGAATACTTCCCAAAACAACACAAAAAAGGCACATAGCATTGATATGGTGTTCAAATACACAAAAGATAGGTAACTTCATTTTATCAATTAAATACACTAGCTGAGTCTAGAATATTTACAAGAATTTTTAGTTCATCATTTACACCAAAAGCTAAATGGAGATAATTACACTTGAAAGAAAATTCCAAAACAAAACAGAGAAGCAACTTCGTCTTCTCTGAACCAAACATTACATTTAACTTTTTGACAACAAAAAAAAAAGCAAAAGAGAGAATAGAATCTAAACGGCTAGCTTCACTCTAAACCTTCAACTTCATTCTGAGGATTGGCTAAATGCTTAATGACATGTTTCACTAACATGGGATCACATCAATTTGTCGAGGTAAATTATCAATTCTTTCCGACGATTTTTTTTTCATACGTGTAACTTTATAATTAATGACGACTTCTTGGGAATATGTATGTTCCCAATGACAAAAACACATGATCAAGGTTATGAGATTGATAATCCCAGAGGACTTCTCCACTGCTTCAATAAGTTCATCTATCGTGTTTTATGCTTATTGATGTTGCAACGATTGAATTCCTCAAAAAAAAGTCCAGATCTAAAACATTAACATCCTGGTTATTCGCGGGTTGAAAGAAAAGTCGAATATCAAATCTGTCTTGACTTCTTGCTTCACAAAACAGATTATGGTTTATGTTTATAGGCAGTTTGCATTATCTCGCTGAATAAAAGTTGTATGGGAAGCATTTCTTGGCCACTTAGATCAAATAGCCAGTAAAACTTTATCGATTAAATAAGATCCAAAAACATCTTTCGTCACTGATAAAATTGGGTTACTTTCCAATGTACCAGCTGGAGGATTCTTACTTTTATGCTTTATGGCTTCCTTATAAATAAGTAGGAAGATATCTATTTTCCCGAAAAATTCTTCATTATCAAATTGATCAAATCGTGCACGAGCAATAGCTGCTGAAAACATAGGTAGCATTTGACAACACTGCTAGAAGTGCTTTATGGATTGGAAAGTTCATTTGCAGAAGTTTTGAATATTTGGTGAACTTTTTTTTTTTTAGACTTTTCCAAAAGTGCACTTTTTAAAAGTCCATTTGTAGAAGCTTACATTAGTTACTTTTGTGGAAGCCCATATAGTACACTTCTGGCAAAGTGCAAAAATATTATATATATATAATATCTAATATTATATATTATATACATATTATAAATATTATATATTCATTATGTCCAAGGTGGCCTTATTTGTCATTAATTTTGTGCCAAACTATAATGCACAATTATAATTGAATTTACACATATTTGTAATTTAAACTTATGAGCTAAACACCCAAGAATAACCTCTCAATATCAAAGTACTTCTGAAATAGTGTTCAGCAATTTTTTTTTTTTTTGTTGCAAGTGTTTATCTAAAAGTCCATTCTTCAAACTCCATTTACAAATGGACCTTTTCAAAACTAAGTTTTTTCCCAAACGCACCCTATATATATTGGAAATATATAAACTGTAGCATTAAGTGACCAGCATAGTTGATATATATGTGTGTGTGTGTGTGTGTGTGGGTGGGTGGATGTATATATAGCGATGAAACCAAAACAGTAGCCAGAATGCTCCGGCACCAGTGACGTACCATACGAATGAAAAAAACTGTACACTCGCTATATATATATATATATAATGATGAAATTAAAACGTTATCCAGAATGCTCTGGCATTGGTGACTTACCATACTAATGAAAAAAACTTGAACACTTGTCAGTAGAGGGTTCATAACTAAGGGTAGAGATAAAAGAATGGTGACTAGGGCTTTCGGTTATGAGGGAAAGAGAAACATGGGTTCTTAGTGCAGTGAGGAATTGGACTCTTTTTGTGGTAGTTTGTAAAGGTGAACGTGAAGTTCCAGGAGTATGTGATGGGATTGCAGTCTACTACATTTTGACATAATTTCCAGATTACTCTTTCTAGGACATCATAGCTTTGATTTAGGGGAAGTGAAGCATTGGGATTTATGTTAGTTGTCATATTCAAATGGTTTCATAATTAAATGGGTGAAAGTTTGAGTTCCAATGGTATTTATTGAGTCATTAAGAAATGTAAGAGTCACTTTTCTAGTCCAGATTAGTCTTGGCCTTTAAGCTCTATAAATATGGTCATTGTATGCATTTTGGAGGTAGAGTGATTTAGAAATAAAATTTCAGTTTGTTTTAATCCAGAAAATCCGAAGTTAAACCGTTCAAACTTAGGACTTATATCTGAATTTGCAGATTTCGTCGAAGGAGGTGGATTCTTCCCACACTTTCCATATGCTATTTTTCCAGAACTTATCATACTATTTCCTATAGTATTTTCTTTATCCTGAGCTGCATCAGTTTGGCAACAAAATGTTGCTTATCGGAAAGGGAAATAATATAAAAATTGTGTTCTGTTTCAATTTTGTACAGTCCTGCGTCCGAGATAATCTCAAATTTTGTGCTCTTATTTGTTTTTCGTTTATATGAAAATACAATTTCTCGACTTTTGTTGGTCCGTTTTGGTTTTTGCAAGATTTCTCAGTATACTAAGTTGCATTTTCTTCAGTTAAATGATGCTTTTGAATTTTTATCATGTATTAATTTCATTTGTTCATTTCTTTTAGTACATTTGAGATTCAGATGCCGATCAGCTCATTGAGTGGTTGGCCTAATTACTGCTTATCGAAACCAAAAGAAATAAAAAAGTTTATGAGATTTGGTTTTATTGCAGAGTAATTGTACTTGTATCTTTTGTTGTTATTACAGTAAGCAGCTATTCTGGAAAACTCTTGCTTTGCGAATCTACTGGTGATTTTGACATTTTTCGTGTTCCAATAAACAGTTTGGACAAAGTTGTCTCTAAGCTGAAGAGGACCTGATTCTTCAAGAGTCGAATTGATGAAAAAATGGTGTTAGAAATTGAACTACTGAGTAAAACTTTGGGTTTAAGTTAGTCAAGGAAATAGTTCATTCCGTGTGTTTTGTGAGAGAGAAAAATGGAGGCTGCGAGGCGTTGGGTAGTTAAATTTCAGTCAAAAGACAAACACAAGTCTGAGAAGAATGAAGCCACAGGAAAGGGTAACAAAACATCGAAAGCACCGGCGAGTGAGGAAGCACCTTCAAATGCCACTAAGCAGAAGGTTGCAGCAGCAAAGGAGTATATAGAAAAGCATTATAAAGAACAAATGAAGAATTTGCAAGAGAGGAAGGAGCGGTATGATCAAATGTCCTTCTTTTGATGACCTAGTTATTCACTGAATACGTCATGCTTACTGTGGTTGTGCATGCATCAATATAATGTCAATGTTGGCATCATTGTATCTCCTGGTACCAATGGAAATAGACTTTTCGTTGTGTTGATATAATTGGCTGCTGGACTATATGGAAATTGCTAGCTAATTCTGAATAACCCCTTCTCACTAATAACAATAAAATCTGTGGGAATGAAATCCAACTGCTTGCGAGAAACAGCCTCTGCAGTGGGATGTGACTCAGTCCATTTGTTTGCTTTTATTAAATGGAGTTCTGTGTTTCTGCTCTTGGGTTTGTTTATTCACTGTTGAATGAGAAATTTAACGTGAAATGAGTTGATACTGTGCAGATGAATTTTTAGGCTTGTAAATCTTTATTGTGGGAAAATCAGGTTCTCTAAATAAGGGAAACCATGTGTGTATAGCTGTAAATTAGCTAGGAGATTTTGTAATAATTCAGTCATTATAATCCCTGATTCTAGGGATTTATTTTTGGGTCAATATTTCTAGGATTAGTCAGTTTCCTAGTTTAGAGTTTCCTTTTTTAGATCCTCTGAAGTGTATATATATATCAGTGTAATTTCTTTTATAAATATAATAGAATTCAACCCAATTTGTGTCATGGTATCAACAGGCAATTGGAGTTGGTGAGTTGTAGATCTTCTATTACTGATTTGGAGGCCTGGAGTGTCTGTCAGTAGACGGACACTAGAAATAGGGTGGTGAGTTGTAGATCTTCTATTAGAGTCTTATTCAGAAATGCATATTGATCAGGGAATAAATGAACCTTCGTTTGAGTTGGTCATTAGTAGTACTTATTTCTGATCACTAAAAATAACCACTGCACTCCTCCCAACCACCTCAGATTCGGCCTCTTGGAGTTGATGCCATCTACAGTTATTGTTTTTGTTAACTTTATGTTCAACGTTGTAGTTATTAGCGAGGACTCGTCGCTCCTTTCCCTTATCTGATGCACATGCTGCATCATTTTACATCTTTACTTCCTCTTTAGATTTATGTTCCAACGGTGATAAGATGTTGTTGGCTTCTCATTGTTGGCTTCATTTGTTTCCAAGAACATGGCTTCTAAATCATTGAGTGATTCATGCTCACAGTTATCATCAACATATAAATACCAGATGTGATACATAAATATGCATCAGGTAATTTGTACATATTTCACGCATGTATTTTACAGTGTGAGCCCTATTTGCCTGTCCTTTGATAACATCCGATACAGAAATTTGCATACCTTAAAGGCATAAAATTCCAATCCCAGAATATTATTTAGTTTCTAATTATTATGTTTAGCTACATGTTTGCCCTTTGAATACGAGTATTAGCATGTTTTAGGGAAGACACCAATCGATAGTCTCTGGATTAGAAATTTAATCATATCTGCTAGTGGCTTAGTTAGTGATCTAAAGTTTTCTGTCAACTATCCGATGTATCAGAAGGAACTCAAAAGGATAGTGAATATGGTAAAAGTGAATTAGATTCAATAATTAAATGTGGGGAAATTGTTTTTATGCATAGTGGAGGCTTCTTTCCCACAAGGAAATAACGTAGAACCACTCAATTTGAAATTACTTATCTACTTTTGAAATTTGATTTTTATATAATGGTTATAATCTTAGGTCATGTTTATTTGCAGGACAAGGGGTGGGATGGGATCTATACTGTAGTCCTACCAGGATAAGGGGTGGAATAGCAATATTTAAAAGACTAAGATAAATAAATATTCATTCAAATTTATTTATATATGACCGCAATTCAACTGGCTCAACAACTGGTTGAAAGGATGTAACAGGAACAAGTGCCTCTGCCTGTATATTTCGGTTGAGTGAAATACTATGGTTGAAAGTGTTCTATGGATCTTTGCATACTTACCTCATCTTTTTATTCTTAAACCTTATATTGCTACTTTGTGGAAGAACTTAGCATACACAAGCCTTCATGACATTATACTTGATATTTCCGTTTATATCAAAAAGATATTATATTTAATTAATTGGTCACATATACACTCTGGGGTTTAAGTTTCAACAGATTTTGTGTTTGTGGTGTTCTCTTCACTTGGAGGGCTTCTTGTGACACTTTAATTTTGATTTCTTTGAAAAAGACATTATAAACGAGTCCTGATTTCATCCTTCTTTGTTGCATCATTAAGTACATCCCTTTGCTGAGTTTTTCTACTTTAGGCACTGATGTTTCTCTGCTCTTGTTTTTTGTGCAGTCGCAATGTACTTGAAAGGAATTTGGCTGATGCTGAGGTCTCGGTGGAAGAGCAGAATAATATTCTCAAGTATTTGGAGAAGAAGGAGACTGAGTATATGCGACTTCAGAGGCACAAAATGGGTGCTGATGATTTTGAACCATTGACAATGATAGGAAAGGGTGCATTTGGAGAGGTGTGACTATTTCTGTTACCCCATCCTTGCTTTTCTCTCTTTCCTCTCTTCATGATATTTTGTGATAGATAAGTTTCATAGGCGCAAAAAGCTAGACTATGCATAGAGATATGTTTCTGTGATAGAAAGATAAGTTTCAAACAACTGTATGGAAAATTTGCTAGTCATCTTGCAGTTGTTCAACTGTAGTATGTAACCCTTTCTTTTGTTGTGCAGGTTAGAATATGCAGAGAGAAGAAAACCGGTCATGTATATGCAATGAAAAAGCTTAAAAAGTCTGAAATGCTTCGCAGAGGCCAGGTTGTTATCTAATTTGGCCTGCCGATAATCATGAAATCTTTTTCTCTTATTCTTGTTTCCAACCCGGTTCAAATTTGTGCAGGTTGAACATGTAAAGGCGGAAAGAAATCTACTTGCAGAGGTTGACAGCAATTGCATTGTCAAACTTTACTGTTCCTTCCAGGATGAAGAGTTTCTTTACCTTATAATGGAGTACTTACCAGGTGGAGACATGATGACTTTGTTGATGAGAAAAGATACATTGACTGAAGATGAGGCGAGATTTTATGTTGGGGAAACTGTTTTGGCTATTGAATCTATACATAAACATAATTATATACACAGGTTGGTACACACTTTTTAGTTGTGTGAAGGGTTTTTATGATTCTTTTCAAGGTTTAATTATATGATGTCAATTGAAACTTTCTCTATTATGTATTACAGAGATATCAAACCCGATAACTTGCTTCTAGATAGATATGGTCACATGAAATTGTCAGATTTTGGGCTCTGTAAACCATTGGACTGCAGTAATCTTCATGAGAAGGATTTTTCAGCTGCAAAAAATCTCAGTGGTGCACTTCAAAGCGATGGACGCCCTGTTGTCCCAAAGCGCACCCAACAAGAGCAACTTCAACATTGGCAACGGAACAGAAGGATGCTTGTGAGACATCTATTACCGAGACTGGAATATTTGTTTTCTGTGTTGATCTGTTTTGTTGCATGAACATGTCAAAATGCTTAATGTTAAACTTTGTGTCCACATAACTAAATTTACATGCAATTATTTTCTTTTTGGTTTTTGTTTTCTGGACGCGGCTTTTGTTTTGTCTCTCCCACTTTTGGGTTTGGATTTATGTAAGGGTCACGTCAATACGAAGTCGCAAACCGCTGTCATGCACTGAATTGTCCATCGCTTTTGTTTTGGTTGTGCCTTTTCCATGTTTTTCCCTCCTGTTTGTTTTTTGTCATGGCCATCTTCTTCCAGTGCCTAACAGAATGGCTGTTATCTAAGATTTTCAGTTCTTTTGTCGTTGTAGGCTTATTCGACTGTTGGCACACCAGATTATATTGCTCCAGAAGTTTTGTTGAAGAAAGGATACGGAATGGAATGTGATTGGTCAGTATCTTGTAAAAATATCTTTATTTTTGAAAACCATATGGTCTCTCAGGTCCGTCTTTGGACCTGACTGTCTTTGTATCTCAACAGGTGGTCCCTTGGTGCCATCATGTATGAAATGCTTGTAGGATACCCACCTTTTTATTCAGATGATCCAATGTCCACTTGTCGGAAGGTAACTTTAGGATGTGGAACAATTTAGTTACTTCAATCACTCTACTGACATGTTCTTTGTGCTTCTACATTGCTTACCTGAGATTCCGTTGGTCATTTATTTCACCATTTCCAGTTTCCATGACATGCTACTCATTTTTTGTAAGACCTTCCCGCAGCACTTGACCTTTATTATTCATGCAACTTAGATGATTGCAGTAGGATAAGTAGAAAACGAATAGAAGCTGAAATGGAGAAATGAGGAAAAGAAATTAGAGGAGAGAGTAGACATTAGAGTGTAGAAGAACCTTAAAAATAGAATCTAGATTTCTTTTCTTTCTCTAAGCAATTAATTTATATTTCACTACCAATGTGGTAACTGACTCATGGATAGATGTCGATTAAAATATGTATCAGAATAGCTAGTTTTGCAATCTTTACATTTTCGCATTTGAGCCGTATCTTCACACACTTATATTTTATGTTTTCAAATGTATTATTGTATTTCAAATCTTTGGAAAGTTCTCGAGAGTGTCATGGTTGTTTTCCTTTCTTTGTTATCTCCTATACAAAAGCCTTTTCATTTTCTATGAGTATCCCTGCACGCCGGCACATTCAATTTGTCTTGAATACCTTCAGTTTATGTAAACACTAAATAGTTTCATTGTGTTAATAATGATGGGCAATTGTGAGTTTGAATGAAAAATTGCATAGTTGGTGAAAGTTATTTTAGATTCTCACTTTCTGGATTTTTGTACCGGACTGCATCTAATTTCATGTGTTCTGTGCTCCTCTTGACTCGTTTATTCTATTCAATTGTATATGTGCTCATATAACCGTCTGTACTTCTATGTGAACTCAGAAATTTACGTCATGTTATTTATGTCTCTAACTCATGTAAATATATGCTCAAGTTTCTCATCTTTATTGCTGAAGTCCATTCATGTACTTTTCTTTTTCATTAAGCAGATAGTAAACTGGAGAACTCATCTAAAATTTCCAGAAGAGGCGAAGCTATCTCCAGAAGCAAAAGATCTAATCAGTAAATTATTATGTAATGTTGATCAACGACTCGGAACAAAAGGAGCTGACGAAATAAAGGTGTTGTATGGTGTGTTCCACACTAAGTTATTCAATACTCTTAAGTAAAAAATTTCAAGTTGAGGAATATTCAGTTTTTCTTCTTATTTGCAGGCCCATCCATGGTTTAAAGGTACCGAATGGGATAAGCTATATCAAATGAAAGCTGCATTTATTCCTGAAGTCAATGATGAGTTGGACACTCAAAATTTTGAGAAGTTCGAAGAGGTGCATAAGTTTTGCATTTTTAAATATATAGTCGTGCACATTTTCAGAAGATGTTTTTGAGAACTCTTTTTCGCCTTTTGTTTTTTTATGATCAGGTGGACAAAGAAGTTCCTAGTACTGCAAAATCTGGTCCATGGAGGAAGGTTAGTGATGCAGACAAGACAATTATGAATTTTAACTTTACACTTCTTATATATCTTTTCTCTTTTATTTAGAAATTTGCTTATAGTGTCATAGTTTTATGTTCAAATATATGGAATTGGTTTCTTATGGAGTATAGACTGAATAACAAAGGATGGGTTTGCTTTTACAAGTGTGCATACGTTCTTGTTCTTTCATTTTTGCTCATCTTTCATATATCCTCTTTTCATTGTCCTGCATTAATTGGGATATTAGTCATCAATTACATACAATTTATGACTGAATGCAGATTTTTTTCCTGATTTTCTGGGCATTTCTGCAAAATTCTGTCATTCCAGAATGCTAGTTTTGCAGTTTTTCGTATTATTGTTCTGCTGCTTATTTGGCACGTCAATTTTACTTGTTTTTGTCAGAATAAGATGAAGCAACTATTCCTTACTTTTAGTGTATACAGTATACTTAGGAGGCACAAGCACTTCAAGTGTGTGTCTGTATCCATGTCTGTACCTATATTTCGTATATGTGAACAGTAGTTTCTGACTTATATATCTCTTATAATTCAAGAAATAATTTTTCCCTGACAGAGAATCTAATAATCACTTCGTATCCTAAACCCTAAAACTGTAAAATACATGTGCATTTTTTCATATTGCAATAAATTATTGTTTCAATTCTATTACCTTTTCATTGACAACCCAAAAGAAAACTTGGATTCTTAGTGTGGTGCTTGGGTTGGTAGAACTTGTAAGGTGAAGAGGAATTAATAATCAATTTGCAAGGAAATAATTAACCTGCTGTTATCATGTTAAGGAGGAAAGGTTTTATTTTTAGGTTTTTATCAGCTCTTAGCCGTAGCATTTAGCTTTAAAACAAGGAATATAGTTTTGCATTTGAAAGTACATCGATGATCTTTGAATTTATGCTGTTTTTAATTGCATTTTCAATTTGTTATCCCTGCTGCAGATGCTCTCCTCAAAAGATGTCAACTTTATGGGTTACACATACAAGAACTTCGAGATTGTAAATGATCATGAAGTACCTGGAATCGGTATTTCATTAATTCTTCCACTTTACATATTATAACATTATGGAAATTGTTTTTTTTTTGCCTGAATTTCTTGGCATTTGTGAGCAATAATTGTGACCCCAAATTGCATCATTTCCTGTCATTTTCAGATATTTGGTTTTAGTTCAGTATAAGATATAATTTCTCTGACATAAATTTTGCTGCTTTTAGAAGTTTATGGTAGTCTGTAATGCAAAACGGGCCCAGTGTATGTTCCTGCCTGTTATCGGTTTCTCATTGTTCTTTTTCTACACCTATCACATTCTTAAATTAGATACAAATGTTTGCTCGTGTATTAATTTAATAAACAACTGGGTCAATGTCTAAATATCGCTTCTTCATTTATCATCAGCGGAGCTGAAGAAAAAGAGTAAGAAACCTAAGAGGCCGACTGTCAGATCTCTTTTTGGTAAAGTCCTTTCACTTTCTCTGCCATTTTAATAAATACTTCTGCTATCTAAGGGTGTATCATCTTTAGATAAACTCTCCTGTTGAAGCAATGAACAATATTTACCATTGCTTTTCTATTAAGATTAAATTTTGGATTTTATTGGAGTGGTTTTATGTAATCAACTTTCTTGTTGACAAACGAGTTGATTTTCTACATGGTATACTTAAAATCTAGTTTTAATACATCTTCCGAGTCCCCCTGTCATGTTTATTGCTTGACCGTGTATTGTGGTTTTTTGTATAGTTTCTCGGTTTTCTGTTTGTAGCTTGTGTACGGGTTATGCTTGGCTTCGTATGAGCTTCGGCTTTTATGCAATGCATGCTATTTAAAACATGCATATTCTCATTGCTCGATGTACATTGCCCTTGCAGATGATGAATCGGAACGTATTCCACATCAATCTGGACAGGGAAGCTTTCTCAACCTCTTACCTCCACAACTTGAAGTTTCGGAAAAAAATGAACTAACATAACAAACTGCTCCAATTTCTTCATAAACATTTATTGGAAATGGATTATGTGTGGAGGGGAGGTATTTACTAAAGGTGATTTTGCGGGTTCTGTCTTCTCTTGTTAGGTTATTATATAGTTTGCCTCGTCAATTTATTGTTGTGTGATCTGATCAATGTAAATCCATACCAAAGTTTGCGTATCTGATTACTTGTCAGCTCGTGATTTTTTTTTCCTTTCACACCCCCACCCCGATCAGTAAATGTGTATAACACCGTTGATTCTGTCATGTAATCATGCTTTCATATGTTTTTAATGCTAACAATGCCGATTCTTTGGTTTGGAAACTAAGTTCTGGTGTATGTTGTAGCTCATGTAGTGACCATTTTTTTGTTTGCTTCTACTGTAAATTTTCTTCACTTAATAGACGTAAAACCGATAATATAATATGTCCGGGCAAGGATTATCACAAGGAAGTAACTAAAAGCTATTGCCATTGTTGTGTTCGAGTTGAGGGCTTCAGATAATGATCTTCGGGAAATGAATTTCCGAGTTATTGTACCCACAGCAGGTTATCGAAATAAACTCGGAAATTTGTCTCAATGGGAGTCCGCTTTTTCCGTTCGCAAATATTGGATTTTTGAAGGAAAAAAAAAAACTTGTAAATGCTTTTGGTGCAAGGACTGAAAGGGAATTAATATCAATTGTTGACATTAAAAAACACCTCAATCTTGAGAAATGCAGGGAACTCAGATGCTGCACTCTGAAAATATGTAATAAACTAAGCATTTGCGTCAGATTATCTAATCTTACCGTATTAAGTATTGTTTATACATTTAAATGCTCCTTAATAAGTGTTTGAGACATAACAAATGCTTTAATCTTAGATAAAATTATCCCTACTACTTTTGCAATTCCTAACATACCCTCATATAATAAAATTGATTTCACATTCTATCAGGTTGATTATGCTTCTTTTCTTTTCTCCTTGTATAGGCATCAATCTATTTATGTGGGATTACCTCTTCCGTGTCTCTCTAAATCTCTCACACCATATTTCTCTTCGATCAAGTATTTCTCCAGGGTTTCAAATTTAATTTGGAGATAAGATTCATAACTTATTTGAAAGACTTAAATTAGTGATGCTAAGTTATGACACAATTAAAACAATTGGATTTAAAAATTAATATTTTAAATTCAATAGTACATAAGGATGCAAATGAACCGAGTCGTTCATAAATAAGTTTGGACTCGCCTCGTCAAATATTCGGCTTAGGCTCGTATATTTAATAAATAAGTCGAGCTAAAATAACAAATTTGGACTCGTTAGATAAACAAGCCGAATCTTAACAACCTACAACTCAGCTCATTAAGGGATACGACTAATTAGATTCATCTATTTGCATGTATATATTTCAAATTAGTGGTGTTAAATTACGGACATAAACACATATAGTTCATGTTGAAATTTAATAAATTAAAAACAATTGCCCTCGTGAATGATATATTTCTTTAATAACTTTATATTTTTATAATTATCTTCTTAAGTTGAAAATTTTGTACAATGTTATAATTATTTGATACTTCTGCTAATATATGGTTATTAATTGACAATTTTATAAGATATTCAAATTGATGATATTTGTTTAAATGTCTAATAGGACAAGAAAAAGTAATATCTATAAATTCAAAATAACCAAAATGTTCATGAATTGGATTGTGTTCGCTTGAGCTTGTGCGATCTAGGCCTAGACAAATAAAAAAAAAGGCACCTTAAGTAAACTAGCCAATTGTGTACAGACCTAACCAACCTAGCTTAAACAAATCAGGACTCTGCTCGGCTTGGCTCATTTGCAATTCTAATTGTATGTTTATTATATAATTTAGAAAATAAATTTTTTTGCATAAATAAAATAAAGTTATGTTATTTATTATTTTTAAATCTTTAAATTATTTAATTTATATAATTTTAATTTATATATTATATTTAGTAATTTTAAATTCAATAATTATTTGCGAACACTAAATTTATAATTAATATTTGATTTTATTAAAATAATTATATTTATATTTTATACTTTTTGTTAAAAACATTAGTGGAGTGAGAAGAGAGAGAATATGTAAACTTTCTAAATATAATAATGACATGATGTGATATGGAAAATAAAAAATATTAACTTTATACATTTAAGTAGTAAATAGTAATTTTTTAGATATAACGATTATGTAAATTCTCCATATTGAATATATAATATGGAAGTGAGTGCTCATAGGTTAGGGGCACAACTATTAGTTGACTAATAATCACAAGGACTCAAAAGGAGTTCAATAAGAAACCCTTTCCATATCATCTAAAGCTTTATTTAGAAAAAATTACGTATAAAATCATTCTGTATACCTGTACAACAAATAAATTAAACAACTTTAGGTTTCCAATCATAAAGTTATAGTTTTCTTATTAAGACCATGTACAATTATCTTTGAAAAAAATTAAAACTGTCATTAATAGTATTTTTGCTTACATAACTTAACGATTAGAAATAAAAATAGATAAAATTAGAATCCTGCTGTGAATTAACTAGGAAGGAAATAAAATAAACTCTAAAAAAGTAAAATAGAATATGAAAGATTAAAATGGTTCAACCTCAAGTTAACACCGGTATCTGCTTTTGCTTATATGAACGAGAAATTATAAAGTGGCACAATATCTTCTTATGTATATAAAAGTTTTTCTCTCCAACTACTTTTATAGTAATCGTGCTACTTGTCCGCATAATTATTTAACAAGTGTGCTATGAAATTAGAATTTAAAATAATAAAATTTACCATATTAAAAATAATTAAAATTATGTGTCTCAT
>MKEJ01033677.1:0-15209 GCA_001753735.1 Embelia ribes
AGTTATTGGCATCAAAATAGAAGGTTAAAGGACACATGACAAGGTGCACAGGTCTATCTCTTACATGCAACAAGGTTCTTTCAATTGCTTTGGCCACTAGAATATTCATGATTATCTATATATATCTATGAGCATGCATGCAATGAACATTTATTTATAGAGGTTATGTAGGAATAATGTGGTTGGTTGAGAAGTTTTTCTTTTAATGTTTGAAATATGAGATTTGAAACAGCTTGAATTTTGCGTTTTGCACTGTCTGGCGGTTTGTATGCCAGTTATCAGTCGATCGGCAATGTAAATTATTGAGTATCAAGATTTCAAAACCATTTAGACCTTCACCAAAAATTGTCATTTTTTAATGCCCAACGACTCTCCGATGATAGGTGCCAATCAAAGGGCAAAGTAACTTTTTGAATTTTTGTAAAAAGTCTAGGCTCTCTGGTTTTTCTGAGATTTTGAGTTGCCAACCAACAAGTCCACTGTCACCCTTGATTCGATATCGAGTTGAGTTATTTTTAAATACTTTTAATTTTGTTAATTCAATAATGTGTATGAGATTTTCGGAACTGAGGCGTGGAAAAAAAGTGGTGGTTTAGCGATAGTTTGTTTTTCTAAATCTTTAAAGTGACTTTTTTTTTTCTTTGCTTATAATAAGATGTTAAATGTGCAATTTCCTCATCAAATTTCAATCTAATGGCTAAGAGAAGGTAGTCCATCTATCTTTTCTCAGCTTAGACATATGGTTTTTCTTAGTTAAATGTTCAGCCAAACCAATATGATTGTTGAATTATCAGTCCCAAGTCTCCACAACAAGACATAAGTTTTAGTTAGAAATTCTTTTTTATAACATTAATTGCCAATATAAATAGTTTTTATTTCATCATTTTTTCTAGTGAATCTACAATGAAAATATTGTTTGCTAGTATATAACTATTTCTTTTGTTCTTGTAAATATATCACATTCAATACGGCATAAGTATGATTGTCAAATTCTGGTACCAATTTTAGAACTAATTAGCTACTCAGATAAGCGTGAAATACGTATTCTTAAGAGTGATGATTTACGGTTAAAGATTACAGTTGATTGGTTTTGATCCTCATAGAAGTGCAACTTTTAGACAAACAATTGTGGCCATTGCTCTGGCTTATAATTGAAACTTAGCTAAAATTATTTGCTAAATCACAAGAATGTTGTATTATGTCCTATATTTTTAGAGCCCCATTGTTCGACCAATGATCGAATGGAAAACAAAACGAAAATTGGATTCAAGATCACAGCTAGTTAGGTTAATAAAAATTGCACGAAATTATGGATAGCATTTTAGGTTAAGGAAGGAAAAATTACTTGTTGTTGGCATATTCGTAGGCACGTCCGCGACTAGAAAAGACAATCAGGGCAATTTCAGCATCACAAAGAACCGATAATTCGTAAGCCTTCTTCAATAGCCCATTTCTCCTCTTGCAAAACGTGACCTGGCGGTTGGTGTTGTTCTCAATCCTCTTTATCTCTATCTTTCCACGACCCATCTTCGAAACCTATTTACGTGGAAAAAATAAGTAAAAATAACTATACAAAAAGTGATGATTTGCCCCAATTACTATATCCACACTTTGAAGATGATGTTTGGACAAATTGATTTATGATCCAAAATCCATAAGAATATACTCTTCATCTTCAATGTTATTTTTGGGATTTTAGGCTTTGCATAAATTAATTATAAGTATTTTTTAATTTATTTTATGTAATATTTCCTTGCTGAAATAAATGTAGCACCATGTCAAGGAACTAGGAAACCTAAATTTTGAAGTCGAAAATAGGTGATTTTGATGCTTAGATTCAGAAATTATCATACTTTACAAAAATTTAGCCTTTTGGAACTTTATTTATCATAAAAGCTTGATGCTTTTTTAGTTAAATGCTAATTATTTTAAAACTTTTAACTGGATTTTGTGGAAAAACATGTTTAAAAAGACTTTCAACTGTAGTAGCTAGTAATAATTCTTTTTGTGAGAAAAAATGGGGAAACAGAATGAGAATTTTGAACTTTCTTTTCTACATCATTGTGTTATCACTTTTAGAGATATAAAATCACAGATCCCGAGGAGGATTAAATTCTAGTTTTCCTTCAAAAAAAAAATTAAAGCATGTTTTAAATCAACTATTTGAAGGTAAATATATAATCTTATGTTAAATCTAGAAGCAAAAAACAAAAAATTAATTTTTTTGGGTGTATATAAAAATATTGGTACTTTTATAGTGAAGAAAAACAACAGATCCAGAAGCGGATTAACAGTAAGTGCAAAAAAATAGGTAACCCAAGCCCTACTTAAATCAAATTAAATAAACCATAGATCCAGAGGGCAAAATCATGTAGTTTTTCTTCTAATTTTCTAAAGCATTTTTTGTAAGGATTTCAACTATTCAAAAAATAATAGATAATAATTTTAACAAAACTAGGAACAAAAAGAAAAAAAAAGGTGATATTTGTGTGGTTTTTAATACTAAATTATAGCACTTTTAGAGAAGAAAACAACAGATCCAGGAGAAAATTAACAATCAGTACGAAAAAAGAGGTAGCTCTAATCCTATTTGTTGACCGATTGATGATCCCAAAAGATAATATTATAAAAAGGGCAAGAACTTATTTTTAAATAAAAAAAGATTATGACACTATTTAACATCCTTAGATTAACCAAAGTAAAGGAGAAAATTAGCCATACCTCCATGTCCTCCATTTTAGTCAACATCCTCAAACAACCCACTTGTTAAAAAACAAAACTTTTGGAAACAAAAACACAAAATCCCTTTGAAGAGACAATATATCAAAGAAGAGGATATAAATAATGAAAGGGCTTCATGCTAAAAGATAGAAAAAGGTTTCCAAAAACCAAGATCATTAAAATTTCCCCCAAAAAGTTTAAAAATGGAAGAATTTATGAAATATTTTTTCTAGATCTAAAGCACTTTCATTTTTTTTTCTTTTTCTTTTTTGTTCTTAACAAGCTCTAGATCTAAACCTAAAGCAGAGTTGCAGGTAGCTTTTATACAGACATGACATGGAGGAAAATGGGAAAAAAAAAAGATTAAATTTAGTGGCAGCTAATTAATATTTGTGCAGACATAGAAAAATTGAAAGCAAGTCATTTTAGTAATTCTTTTTTGCTTTTATGAAGTGATTTCTTGAAGAGATAGAAGTGATGCAGACCTGAATTTGCTATTTTCCGGTGAATTGAAGCCTTACCGAAAGAAAACACGAATTTCAAAGTGAATCCTCTTCCGAACTCAATTTCACTTCATATATATCTATATATATACATATTTATATATGGTATGGAAAATAATTCATGCACTTATGTAACTAAAGTGTATTAACTACCATGTGGCGATATTCTGTTCGTTGATTTTATTTTGAAAGATATGATTTTTATACACGATTTGATCGCATACGTATTTGTACAATTTATGTACATAATTTGACAAATGCGTATCATTACTATTAATGAATAAGTAAATACGTGTGTGGCTATATATATATATATACACACACACATCTTTTTCTGGCCTAGTTACTTGGCCACGCCAGAGAGAGAGAGCACTAGTGTGTGTTTTTTTCCAAAATGGGAATACGTGACTAAGTGGTTTTTGGGAATTCAAATAGGTTTCCAATGCAATTTCGCACCAATTTCTGCAAGAGTCTCGTGTGAAATGACTGAAGTGCCCCTTCATAGTACCTCTCTCTCTTGTCTCTCTCTCTCTCTCTCTCTCTCTCTCTCTCTCTGATTCAGCCATGTGAAACTGACAGATGACCATATATTTTGCTCCAGCACCATCATTGTACACGAATTTACGGTTTTGCCATAGGAGGTTTGGTGAACCCTAGTTGTGTCCTTTTATCTTTTCCATAGTTTAATACATACATAATACATGTATATATAGTTTAATACATACATAATACATGTATATATATTGTTTTGTTTTGGTGTCACATGCATGGCTTAGAACAACAGTGACTATTGCTATAACAGTAACGGTTGATATGTTGCAGTTTTTGGTGTTGCTCATGCAACATCATGGTGTGAAAATTGATGTGTAAGTTCTTTTTATCTTTGCTTGTCTATTGAGTTCTTTTTCTTTTCAAATATATGGTGTAGCGGGTGTAGCAGCTTGCATTGTCCGTTATGTCCAGCATGATGCCACAACGACCATTTTTGTGGCGGTGGCAATCAATATACCTTTTAAATTGGTTCTCATCACTAATCGGGTTCTTGATGATGTCGGAATTGGCCAAAACCGTTACATAAGCCAGATTATTGAAAACCTGACATGTTTAGAGCATTCACACGAGCCTTCTCATATAATTCCTAAATATGACTAATTTCTACAAAGATATTTTTATTACGGAATAAATGTTAGTAATTATATTGAGGCTTTCAAAATAATTTTTTCATGCCATTAATTTATTAATATATAAATATAATTTTTTTAAAATAATTATTATTTCAGAGAGAGAATTTCTTTCTTTCTTTTTTTAATAGAGAGTGTAAATAGTATTTCCTTATTCGAGAAGGTCAATATAGCTATTTTTAAAACTTTTTTAAGATAAAAATACATAATTGAACACATCTAGGTTTTATTTTCGTTTAATAAAGAGAAAACGTGTTTAGAAATAGTTAATGTGAATGCTCATACTTGATCACATTTTCAGAGAGTTTCCAAAAATCACCGTTTTAGATTATCTGAAATGTTATACAGCTTTATACATGACAAGTAATGATGTTGAGATGAAGTGATTGAAAAATTAGCCCAACATTGGTGAAAAGATTTTTCTTAGGAAATTAAAACGAATTATAAAATGTTACTATTACGACCACAAATTTTTGTGAATTAATATATTCTATTTCGTTGATTTCGGTACTACATACCCCTCCTCAAAACAAAGCACAAACTTATATAGGAGCTAGAACCATATTTATATTTGTTTTATCGTCTGCTACCATTTCATCTCATCGTGTTAATTTATTGTTGCAAAATTATATGCTAATATTAAAAATTAAAGAGCAAGAAATAAAGAAAAAATAAAAATTTGTTGACCCAATTCGTCAATATGACTACGTCTTAGACGCCCAATTTAGGAGTGTTCCATTATATGGGAGATTTGGATTACAACTACGAAAAGAGATATATTTGTAGTAGGGACGTAAAACTAAATAAATAAATATGTAAAATACCCAAATAACCCCACCTTACAGGCAAAGGGACACCACCCCTTGCGACCCCCATCCGTGGCAATTGGGAGTAGGGACTAGTATACAATATGTTCAGGCTCCACATTCCCAACAAGCTGCTTGCTAGCAACTCTCAAAAGTCTCTTTTTATTTATATCCTGCATATAAGTCTCAGTTTCACAACGCATATGCTATGCATATGTGTTTGATCATTGATGCAGTTGATTCCCCTTATGATCTTCCTTGTACAGTTGCACTAGGAGTCTAGGATTATGTGGTTGGGATTATCAGTACACAGTGATGTTTTTTCTAGTTGATGAAGTAGAAACTTTTGGATTGTGAAAATGAAAGCTAAATCATTCAAGGGTGTTTTCCTCGCTTAATTTTTGCGGTTTACCTATTTTGAGACTGCCACTTTCGAGATTTTTTAGCAATATTGAATTGCAATTACATAGAGAAAGAGTTTCATAGCCTTTCTTACTGTTTTGATAAGTAGCTTAGCCATTTTCAGAAGGAAATGGAAAAAGTTTAAGTAGCTTAAGAACTTATTCCTTGTAAGCACAACTTCTTTTACCGCGCTAATTAATCTTTGTCATTGCAGCTACCATCCTATTCCAATTGTATTCTCTCGAGCAAAAGGGGCATCTATATGGGATCCAGAAGGCAACAAGTACCTCGATTTCCTCTCAGCTTACTCTGCCGTTAATCAGGTGAAATTGAGGAGCAATGGTTTATTCAACCTTTATCTTGTTAAATACACCTTTTTGGTAAATATTCAGTTGAAACCACTTCAGTTTGAGAAACACATAGTACTTTAGTTTAATGAGGTTTCTCCTTGTTTACTGGCTGTACATTTTTCCAACTTTTTAATTTCTACTTAAACTGCATAAATTCATTACCAAGGAATTCAAGATTACCATAGATACAAAAACTTCCATGCCTTGTTGGTTGGGATGTAAAGAAACAATTGCTTGTCGAGTACTACCAAAAACCAAGAGATATGGAAAAGCCCAAGCTTCGATGAACAACATTTGATATGAGAATGAGAAAACGAAAAGACTGTGTTTGGACTTTATTTTCTTCGTTTTCTTTCATAGTACAGAAGTACGCGAATTTGAACTCCCTTTGAAATATTGCTTCAAAATCTATGGTTTTTTTCTTTCCCCTTCCAGAATGATAATCAGTGTGACAAAAAGATTCCATATATTTTTGATACAGGGGCATTGCCATCCAAAAATTCTCAAAGCATTGGTAGAACAGGCAGAAAAACTCACTCTTAGCTCTAGAGCCTTCTACAATGACAAATTTCCTTCATTTGCGGAGCATCTTAACAGCATGTTTGGATATGAAATGGTCCTCCCGATGAACACGGGTGCTGAAGGCGTTGAGACAGCTTTGAAGTTGGCAAGAAAATGGGGCTATGAGAAGAAAAAGATCCCAAAAGATAAGGTACATTTCTATCGAAAGTGTTATTCGAATTGAGGGATAAATCAATGCTGGTTTGTGCTTCACAAAAGAAAGTCAATGCCTGCAGAAATTAATACAGGATTAGGTGTTGGGCAAGTTTGGATTTACGTTTTCCACTATAACTGTGCTTGTCTACCTGTAATAATTTTCATCTGGCCTTAATAAGTCTCTAGTTTTCATTTCTTTCAGAACACTTCAATTATTTTCCGAGAGTTATGATCCAATCATGTCTTCTGCAGGCTCTCATCGTTTCATGTTGTGGTTGCTTTCATGGCCGTACTCTGGCTGTTATATCCATGAGCTGTGACAATGAGGCCACCCGTGGTTTTGGACCCTTGTTACCTGGTCACCTTAAAGTTGATTTTGGTGATGAAGTTGCTCTTGAGAAGATTTTCAAAGGTTGGTGTATTGCAAAAGTTGTTTGGGTTAGAAACTTTTTTCTTGTGTTATATTTCTGCTCCAATTTTGCACAGCAAAAGTAGGTGGTAAATTACTCACATTGTCATCATCTGGTTGCAGAAAATGGGGACCGAATAGCTGGATTCTTATTTGAGCCCATCCAAGGAGAGGCTGGGGTACGTGTCTTTGCAAATTAAGCAGATCATTCTAACTTTTTCTTAATCAGCAACTGTAGTTTTCTGTTGAATGGTACTAAATCAGTTTTCAAGTATCAGAATATAATCACTATAGGCAAACCTTGGTTATTCTATAAATTCAGAATCTTAGGAAAGGACTGAAATAAGGAGTTTATTGTTCGTCAGACAAACTTGGTTGTGAGTTTTGGATCATTCAGTCATTTTGTCTTTTTCATAGAACTGCGTTTATATGCACCTCGTGCAAGAAATAAAGTTCATTTACGGTTTATTTTTTGTGATTGAGAGGAAGGGACAATATAAATGCATTTAATAGTGGCTCTTCTTTTGGAATTCATTTCTCATTCTTTGTATTCATAATTTCTTTTCTAGGTTATTATTCCTCCAAATGGTTATTTAAAGGCTGTGAGAGATCTGTGCTCAAAGAATAATATTCTTATGATTGCTGATGAGATACAAACTGGATTAGCAAGGACAGGGAGAATGTTGGCGTGCGATTGGGAAGAAGTTCGTCCGGATGTTGTTGTAAGCCTCCCCCTTTGTTCTACTGTTGAACACGTCTATTTTTTACTCATATTGATTGTCATGCTTTCTACATTGATTTTTCAAGATGTCCAATTCAATGAAATTTGGTTAAGAGTTTTTCATGGTACACTTGCATCTTTGTGGCTGATATGATCAGATACTAGGAAAAGCATTGGGAGGTGGAGTGATCCCAGTTAGTGCTGTGCTTGCAGACAAAGAAGTTATGCTTTGTATTCGACCAGGGGAGCATGGAAGGTCCTCCATTTCAATTATTTTCCCTTTTAATTTCAAAGTTCTAATATTGTCTCTTCCCATTTACCTGTGTGAATTCTTAATATTGCTTGCTTCAATGATGTCAAAGTCCAATAGTACGTCTAGCACTAGGATTAGTGGTAGGAAAACAAGACGGTAATTAATGAAAAGTTCCTTACTCCTTTCTAGATATCTCTGGATTTATTAAAATCGTTGCTATTCCTAATGCTAGAGACTGAAAAATCATTAAGATGATATATATTCCTTTTTCTTTGTTTTCTATAATCATTGAGGTGCTTTTGCTAGAGTAACAAGTGTTGTTTGGTATCATTTTCAGCACCTTCGGGGGCAATCCTTTGGCGAGTGCAGTTGCAATTGCCTCTTTAGATGTCCTCCGAGAAGAGGGTCTTGCCGAGAGGTATCAAAACAATTCCTTATTGGGAAGAAATACATTTAATGTAGCTTCGTTTTCCTTGTGGGTTACAAATTCATTCCAATGCATTTTGCTCTCGTTTTGCTCTCACCTTCTCATGTTTTTTTTTTTTTGCAATTTTGGGGCATGTGGGCCCCAAAATTGAGTAAATGGTGCATCAACAAAAATAATTACCAATATGGTGCACCTCATTATATTTGTCATTACTAACGGTGAACATACCAAATTTTTTTTTATATTGTTTGTCATTAGTAGTGGCGAAAAACTGTATATTATTTGTAACTACTTTTTCGGAAAATAAATATATATATATATTTAAAGTTCACCACTACCAATGGCGAAAATAATAATAATAATAATTATTTTTTATAGTTCGTCTCTACTAATGGCGAAAATAATAATAATAATTTTTATACAGTTCGCCAATGTTAATGGCGAAATACTGATAATTGGAAAAAAAAATAACAGACTTATTTCAACCATTTTCCTTCCTATTCATCACTTCTTGTATTCAACATTCAACCCAATAATGAAATCAATATAGGCTATTCCAATTTGAAACATAAAAAAGCTGGACAATATGATTAATGAAATAAACACATATCAATAATTGCATTGCGGATACTCATAACGAAAGAAAAACATGTGTCAACAAAATTATGAATATATATATATACATACATGCATACAACCATCATTTTTAAAATTAGGAAAAAAAATCATAATTGTCGTCAACGTTGCTCCACTCCCATCGTGTATCCTCAACTAGACATCAATTATGATTTTTTCCCTAGTTTTAAGAATGCCATTAACTAGGAAGCACGGACACTCCAAATCGGGTGCCGTACCCGCACCGGATTCTCCGGGGACTCAAATATGGCATAGATGCGCATCAGATGTGCCATTTGGAGTTTCTTATTTATTTTTGAATTAATTTAATATAGGACACGCCATGGACACAACGCAAACATTTCTGGGACACGGCGGAGGGTTAAAATTTTATTTTTTTTCATGCTTTTGGTTGTGTTATTTGGTTCCTCTTATTCTTGAATAAGTCTCCATTTTTGAAAAAATAAAATAATATTTATATATAATCTTGAACCAGATTTTATTCTATTCTAAAAATTGTCTTGATTTTTTTTTCAATTTTTTTATATTTATAGCTATGGTTGAACCTGAGAATGATGTTCTCCTTTGTGGAGATTTGTAAAAAAAAGGGGAAAGGAGGGGGTATCAATAAAAAGTATTTAACAAAAAAGAATTCCGAATCCCCGTCGCATTTGGAATTTTTTAAAAGTTCTCGCATCCACACTCGCACTCGCATCTGCATCCGCATTTGTATCAGTGCTTTTTAGACTTTTGGTGCTTTATGGGTCAACATTGATATATGTTGAATAAAACCTATATTATCTTTCAGTGTTTGTTTTTATTTATTACGACTCATGAGGTTTTCTCCTGTTGATGAATAATAAACATTTACATTTTTTAACTTAATGACAAAACCGATTATCATAGTTGTTCCATGTTTAGCTTCTCCTGAAATTGATATTGGTAATATTAAAGCTCTAATTTGAATTTATATAAGTTAGGGTCATGCACGCCTCCATTGTGTTTTGTGGGTCACAGGTTCGTCCCGTTGGAAACAACCTTTCTGGAAACAGGAGTAAGGTTGCATGCGGAAGACGTTCCCAAACCTAGAATGCGGGAGCTTTGTACATTGGGCCGTCCATGTATATATAATGACGAGATCGATTACTTCCTTTCGCATGCCCGCAAAAATTTAAAGTATACTCAAAATTGGTGGTTAGCTGCTTTTAAAAAGTGTATCATGGTTTTAGTCAGTTAATTAATATTCATTTCTGTTGGTTGCTTTATCTTCTTGGTTTGATGTCTATGCAGGGTCAACAAGATAGGAATTAATAACCACCAGTTGTTTTGCTGTTGTATGGAAAATCGAGCAAAGCTTAATAGTGTATGGCAAGCCCACAGTTAATTTTACATGAAGTGAAAAAAGTTGCTTCATGTACTTATGCATCAAAGCACTGGATGTGAAATACTTCTTGGAACAAGCACTATAAGCTTTGGTGGATATGGTGTTGAGTAAACTTGTAGAGGCCGTATCTACATCAATAGGTCGGTTTTCAGCCCCAAAGTCTTCAACATTGCCATATGTGTCGTCTGGATTGTCTCCACCATCAGATTCTTCCCATGTTTATGGTTTCACGAATTCGGGGAAGAAAAATAATTTACGTCCTTCATCTTCTCTTCAAGATTTTTCTAGTTATAGCCGACTTGATCCAGAAGCAGGTAATTTTAGCACCACAACTGATGAGAGTCTGATCCATTTAAAACACACTCATTTGTTAGAGAGGGGAAATGGTGGGTCAAGTTTTTCAAAGGAGAAGGCATCGCCAAGAAATTATCGTTCACAAAAGAAATGGGTACGTGTGATGATGGTTCTACTATGCCTTTTGTTGTTTTCTGCTCTTGCATATGCATTACAGTTTTCTTATAGTAGATGGTCCCAAGGAACAAAGAAGTTCCATGTGGTACTTGATTGCGGTAGTACAGGAACTCGGGTTTATGTGTATCAGGCATCTGTTAATTACAAGAAAGACGTTAATCTCCCTATCTTATTGAAATCATTACCAGAAGAACCTCGCATAAAACGTAGTTCTCAGAGTGGGCGGGCTTACAATCGGATGGAAACTGAGCCTGGCTTTGACAAGCTGGTACACAATATAAGTGGCTTGAGAAGAGCAATAAAACCATTAATTAAGTGGGCTGAGAAACAAATCCCTAGAGATGCACATAAGACCACTTCTCTATACCTATATGCTACTGCTGGAGTTCGCAGGCTTCCAAGTTCGGATTCTCAGTGGCTTCTTGACAATGCATGGTCCATTTTGAAGAGTTCACCATTTTTGTGTCAAAGAGAGTGGGTTAAGATTATCAGTGGTATGGAGGAGGCATATTATGGATGGATAGCTCTGAATTATCACAATGGTGTATTCGGGTCCATCCCGAAACAGGCAACATTTGGTGCACTAGACTTAGGTGGCTCGTCTTTGCAGGTTACTTTTGAGAGCAATGAACAAGTTCAGAATGAAACTAGCTTAAAATTGAGCATTGGACCTGTTAACCATCATCTGAGTGCGTATTCCCTCTCGGGCTATGGTTTGAATGATGCATTCGACAAGTCAGTTTTACATCTTCTCAAGAAGCTCCCTGATATCAACAATGCAAATTTAGCTAGTGGAAACATTGAAATCAAACACCCTTGTTTGCAGTCGGGCTACAAAGAGCAGTACTTCTGTTCTCAATGCAACTCCGTTTACCAAGACGTCAATCCTCCTAGTAAGGTTAAAATGGCGGATAAAAATGTGAAGCCTCGATTTCAAGTCCAGCTTATTGGTGATCCAAAGTGGGATGAATGCAGAGATCTTGCAAAAGTCGCCGTTAATTTGTCTGAGTGGTCAGATCTTAGTCCAGGAATTGATTGCGAGGTACGGCCTTGTGCTCTATCTGATAATCTGCCTCGTCCTTATGGCCAATTTTATGCAATGTCCGGCTTCTTTGTAGTCTATCGTTTTTTCAACTTGAGTTCAGATGCTGTCCTTGATGATGTATTGGCGAAGGGCCAGGAGTTCTGTTTGAAAAGTTGGGATATCGCAAAAAAGAGTGTCCCTCCTCAGCCCTTTATAGAACAATATTGCTTTAGGGCGCCCTATATTGTGCTACTGTTGAGAGATGGTTTGCATATCACAGATCGACAAGTAGTTATTGGGTCTGGAAGTATCACCTGGACCCTTGGGGTTGCTTTACTCGAAGCGGGAAAAGCATTCTCAGCTACTACTGTGCTTCAAAGTTTTAAAATACTCCAGATGAAGATTAATCCTGTCATCCTAATTGCCATTTCGTTGGCATCACTTTTACTTGTACTCTGTGTATTATCATGTGCTGGCACTTGGATGCCAAGATTTTTGCGTAGGCCTCTTTCTCTATTCAGGCGTAACAGCGCATCATCTACGGCTGTCCTCAATATACCCACCCCTTTCCGGTTGCAGCGTTGGAGTCCCTTAGGTAAACTCTTCAATCTTCACAGAGTTAAGGCAATTCTATCTTTGTAACAGTTGGTAGTTAGCTGAATGATTCACTAAGTTTCTTTCTACCGATATTAATGTCACCAGAAAATGTACATTAATTTCCATGTGAAATGCCAGAGTACGTTAAGAAGTATCTCTGCATTTAATAGGCAACAATTGCAGAATAAGATGTTTGGTTAAGTAGGATTTGAATGAATAATTTTTCACAAACGAATTTGTTCATCCCATATCATTTATCTCGGTTAGATATGACATGCAGAAAGTTTTAGACCATAACGTATGACTTGGATAATCTTTTTCGGGTGTTTTAAAGTTATGGTAGTAATGATAAATATTGACTCTGCATACCAAGAAAGTATATCCCCAAAGCACCCAAAATTTCGTCAGCAAAAATATCATGAATGATCACTGTGTAACTCCCCCAAAATAGCTAAAAGCTGAACATATTCAGATTTACTTGTAAGTTGTAGCCCAACTTAACAAAAAAGGTAGGAAGTTCTTTAGAATCAGTATGAACTTAATTCTGGTGAGTGGTGATTTTTAGGATTTCTTAGGAGATCTCATTTTACTGGGTTTTAACTTAGGATTAGGTTACTTGCTCAAATACTTTAAGCTTGCTACGAAGGAAGCCTTTTTTTTCGGTTGTTTCTCATCAAGGAAAAGATTCAAGAGACTGTTTTAAATGGGATGACTGATGAGCTTATTTTCTTTGGAGCATAGAATGTTTGGAAGATTGAGAGGGCATGTAGTTGATACTGTTTCTGAACTGGAAAAATTGCTTGGAAACTTGTCTTAGGAATTTGTTCTCATAGGCTTATAGCATTTTAGGGAAACATTAGGAAATAGGCCAAACTAGGAAACCTACAAAGTACTTGTTTTATTGGTTCCCGTGATCATTTTCGTACTGAAGAAAACAACTCGATAACAGTGGTGCTTTCAATGTTATGATCATAAGACTCATCGCTCCGTACTACTTCGACTGCTGATCATATTGTTTTAATTAATGCGATCAAGTTGTAATAAATGTTGCTTTATTCTTTAACGCTATTGGCAAATCCTGACCTATAATTGCAGGAGATAATAAAGTGAAGACGCCATTAAGTCCAACGGTTGGAGATGCCCAATACAGGTCTTTTGGCATGGGAAATTTTTTTGGTGGGAGCAGCATCCAACTCGCGGAGTCATCCTTATATTCATCCTCCAGTAGCGTTTCACATAGTTATTCCTCTGGTAGCTTGGGGCAAATGCAATTCGAAAACAGCAGTGTAGGTTCCTTTTGGGCCCCACACAGAAGTCAGATGCGTCTTCAGAGCCGGAGATCTCAGTCTCGTGAAGACCTCAATTCTTCGCTAGCTGAAGCCCATTCAGTAAAGGTATAAAGCACAAGCCCGAAGAAATTTTGATGAATTCTGGTATTGCATCTGCTTTTGTGTTAAGATATAGTGCACAACAGCAGAAGCCATACTTTAGCTAGCCGGGCAATACAAAATTGGAAAACAACAGCGAATCTCTTCTTGGAGATTTGTAAAGAGATATGTTTGCTCTATGCTAATGAAGGCATTCTTTTTGTATCATATCAGATGAAACTGATCCATCTTCATACACATCACATTTTTATTTGGGCATTTTATTCTTTGTCTGGTTAATTCTTCTAACTCCAATACATATTTAGCGAAGTGAACTTTTCTTAAGTATGGCTATAACTATTCTAGTGAAGAAATTATAACGAGCCATTTATCTTAAATGTATGTTTTTTGCTTGAGGCTTCGTCTTCATTTTCCCTTTCTCTTCCTTTCCGTTTTTATTTTTTTCATTTTTGGCTATAGAGTGAGATTTCATGAAATTATTGATGCGTGCGATTGATGATATATCCTGGACAATAAATGGACATAGGGATCTTAACACCATTCTTTTATGTTACTTGTGAAAAACCTCCTAACCATTGGACCGCAAGACAATTATTTTACACTTGAAATCTGGTCTTAGTGGCTAACACAAAAGCAGCCAACGAGCTCTCATATACAGTAAGATTTCCATGAAATCTGTTACAAGAACAAAATTTCCTTAAGAAATTATTTCGCTCAGAAATAAATGTAGCTTTAATCTAATCGCCTGAAGTTTGGTATTAATACCCTCGTATCACGTTAGTACGAGTACCATCGAGTTATAAAAAAAAGATTTATAGGAGTAGCTAACTATGTCAGGAAGCTGCACATGTTAGATGCATAAGTTAGATGCATGGATTTATAGGAGTAGCTAACTATTTGTATGAGATAATGCATAAAGGTTGTAAGCAAGCCCAATCTCCGTACCGGGAAATTTTGTCCAGTATCCATTTGACTTCCGAAAATTAAATATTAAGAGATAAAGCTGGAAAATAACGTGCATAATCCAAGAAATTGAATTATTTTTCAAAACAACAAAAAAGAAGAATCAACTGTCATTCCAATCTAGTGGGTTGAATCATGTAGAATTTCAAAGAGATGAAACTCATTTACAGGCTGCTATACTGCACTATAGAACTATGTTCAAATTCATCACCACAAGGGGCAAACAACAAAAAACAACAAATCGAGCTTTAATTCTAAAAATTTGTGACCGGTTAAA
>MKEJ01033685.1:0-10837 GCA_001753735.1 Embelia ribes
AATAAAAATAAAAATAAAAATTGCACCTATATATATCACTTAGCTCTCTAGCGAAAAATTCCGAGTCCGGCAATAATTCCAAGATATTAGGATTTTTCATCAATGAGATGAATAAAAATAAAAATGCAATGGGTTTGTCTCTTGGTTTCTTATAGCATTGAGTTGGATTGGTTGTTCATGCATCGTAAGCATGATTGGTACGGAATAAAAAACGACCTGTAATTTAGGATCGAGTATAATCAAGTTAGTTAGTAAAATCTAGATTTAAAATACTACCATGTAGGTAAAAAGAAAATTGAATGTTAATAATTAAAATAGTAATATTAGATGATTTGATTTGGCAGGTAATTTTAAGTTTAAATTGTGAACTTATGATAAATGATCAAATTTGCTCCTAAAAATTTTTAACTTTATTTCATCCCTAATAATTAGGAATAATAAAAATGGTAATTCACTTTATTTCGTAATAATTGCACGTCCTAAAATGTACACTAATTGCACAATAAAAATGTCTAAAATAGGGATTTAATTTGAACCAATTACATCAATTATTTTATATTTGGTGTATATAATTTGTTATATTGCAATATTACAGATTTATTTATGCTTTTCAAGAATTGATACTAAAAAATTCAAAATTTGCCTGTGTAAAATTGTTAGGGAATTATGACAAATAGGGTCAATAAATTGAGAAGACAACCCTAATCACCAATTATTCGTTGGGGGATGTTATGTTTACTTTTAAAAAGGAAGTCTACGCAGTATGTAAGGGGGGACTACACCTCATCAATCACTCTACCACTCATTCTATTTTGATTTTCTTTTGCCTTTCTTTTGTTTTCTTCTGGATTTGGAACTGACGGAAGGATTAGTGGAATTGTATTTAAGCCACATTTTAGAGAACTAGTATACATCCATTGATTAATAAATATTTGTAAGTTAAAATTAATATTATTTAATTTATAAAATAATTATCATTTTTAAGTAGTCATAATGTTTTCATTAGTAAGTTCTAAGTCGAATCTTGTTATGCTTAATGTTACTATGCTAGGCTAAACTTATTCTTACATAAGGGATGAAAATAAATTAGTGGAATCCCTTAACATCCTAACTGATAAGTATGATTTTATAAATATTAATAATTTTTTTTTAATTTAGTCTAAAAATATAGGATTTTAACTTTTCTGAGTATTTAGAAATTATATAAGCATAATTATGGAGTCTGACAAACTTACGATGACACCTTAGGTAAAAATAAATCAGATTATAAATATCAGTAATTTTCTAAACAAAATTTATCGGAACTCATCAATTAGGGGAATTGGAATATAAAACTAATTTATAGGATTTTCCATTTCAGAATGATTTTTAATCATTATTGTTGAAATTTATATTTGATAAATTATTTATAAATTGTTAGCCAAAATTTTTTCCGTTTCAGGACAAATCACGGAGCATTTGAGAGTAAGTATAATTTAGTTATTTTTAATAATTATACAAGAATTCAATGTTAGGAACGTGCAGTTACAACTTTTCTAGGAGTTCCAAGTTACTTAGGAGTCTTTGAGATTGATAATCGATTTCTTACCGACAAGACTATATCATTCTCTAATGCACTTGTTAGGTTCATTATTCGCACATTTATAGAGTGATCAGACATGTCCAATTATTTTTAACATTTCAATTTAAAAATTGTGTCAATTATTTGTAGAAATTAATGTTGTAAAACCTGTATTTAAAATTATATTAGCTTAGCAATAAAAGAAAAAAAAAGATTCTAAATCACATATGCTTTAAATGTCCAATTATTTTTAGACATTTCAATTTGGAAATTATGTCAATTATTTATGGATGGGGAAATATATGTTGTAAAACCTAGATTTAAAATTCTAAACTAAGCTAGAAAAGAAAACAAAAATCCCATAGATTTTTCTATTGCTATTTATAAAATGAGAATTGATGTAGTTCATATCGAGCATAACATAAGCATCATGAAGAAATATTTCAGCAATAACTATTACAATGTCAAGTTGATTTATAGCGTTCGAAGCCAATATTAAGTGGTTGGTAAAATATTACCCTTTGATGAGATTCTATTATAAGAATTTTACGGACATTCCACAAGTTTCATCTTAACAAAAAGGGACAGAACGAGAATATTCTGTAGAAAATTTATTGAAGTGCTGAAATTACATACTCAAAATCTTACACTAAAACTTTAATAACAAATTTATACATAAAAAATATAACACCAGAAAATTTTAACATCTGAATTTTTTTGGGCATCCTGCAGCCCCAAGCAATATTTGGTTCCGTACATCAGTGTTAAAAATACTAGATATGAATTATAGATATGAATGGAAGAGTTCTTTCTTGTGTGCATATCAGGTTCCCTTTAATTTTTATTTTAATTGAGTTTTTTAATTTTGAATTAAATTTCATATTGTTGAATAATATTTGCTAAACGTGAATTGTTACGTTGAAATTAAAGTAGCTGTCTACTACAAGGGTTGGAATTAGAACTTAATTAAAATCATAGACGTAACGTTTGAAATGGAATATAGCACACCCTTTCGTAACCACGCGGAAGGGACGGAGTTATATAAGTAGGAATAATAGAGATTCAACCTTCCCCATAATCAAGTTTTTAAATCTTTTTTTATAATTTTATGATATTACATTCAACCCCTTAATTTTTAATTTATAGCTTTAATTTTGACCTGAACACGCACATAAAATGTTAGTAGTATACATACATGTGTGCGAGTTATTGCCCCCATACAAAAAAAAAAAAAAATAATAAAAAAAAATATTTTGGAAACTGATTCACAAGTTTCTCTAAAGAAAAACATTTCTGTAACGTTTTTGTTTCCCTTCAAACCGTAATATGATGAAATTGGGGCAAAGGCAAAGCCTGGCATCCCACAAAAATTTTGGAGCACATGAGCTATATATGAAAAAGGTTTTACACATGAATTTTAATATTTTTTCTGTCCACAAATAATATTTCTGATTAATTTATTGTATAATTTTAAGAAAGTCCAAAACGTAACTTTAAATCATATCATTTTAATATGAATTATTAAATTTAGCCCTAGAAATTATAAGCGAATTATTTGCCTTTAGTGATAATGAGGGGGTAAATAAAGCCATATATGTTACATATTACTACAACAAAAAGAGAAGTTGATAATTATTTTTTAATATTCAAAAAATAATTATTATTTCTGGATGAAAAGATTACTAAATTTACAATAAAAAATTAAATAATTTAACATTATGTGATATGGTGTAACCCATAAACATTGGTTTTTCGTCGTACAGTTGTCACGCTTTGATTTCGTTTAGTCCCACCTATCTCTATATGTATCTATCAATCACATTAGATCTTGCGTATATTTGGCATGGACCTAGTTATAGAAAGCAACAAAAGCAAGACTAGAAACCATGATGTTACAAAATGATACAGAACTATTTGTTTTTTGTTATATTAAAAATCAGCGTTCTAAATAATTGCACAGTTGGGAAAAGAGGTTAACACTACGGGCGCAATCTTGTAGGTTAAAAGTATACGCTGCTGTAATTATTCCACCCAACTATAATTATTCTTCCATAAAGAAATAGTAGTATGAAAACATTTGCATTCGATTCTCTTAACAGATTTTCTAAAATACAGACAAAATAAATCATATATCTATTTGACATAATCTCTATTTTGTATCCTCTGTATCAGATCATCTATCACACTCTCTACTATATTAAAATACTATTTTTTAAAACTATTTCTTACTTAAAATTCCACATATGCCAATAAATTTAATTACTAAATATTAATTAATAACAAATATTATTATTGCGTAGCATTAAATTTATAATTCAAATTTAAATTTAAATTTATTAATTTATTATATAAATAAAAAATCTAAATAGGATTTTTTTAAGCAAAGTGAGAGAAAGGGGAATAAAAATAATGAAATAGAAGAAGAATATAAAGGAAACGTTCTATGATATTTTATTATTCCAGAGTATTAAATATTAAATTTTATAATATAATTTAACATTGATTTGTTAGTAAATATATTTTTAAATATTAAAATTTAAATTTAATTATATGTTTATTAAAGAATTTAAAAAATAACATTTTTTATAAATACTAATAAAAAAATTAATTATATTTTAAAAAATATAAAATTATTTTATGTATACTAGTTTTAAGCTCAATAATTATTTTAAATATTAAATTTAATTATTTTAAATATTTATATTATATTTTTATTATTAGTTAATAATATATGAGTAAGTGGATAGAGAATATATTTATTTTTAAATATAATAGTAAAGTGAGAAAAATATATTAAATTTAAATATTTAAAAAATAAATAATAATTTTTAAAATTAAAGAACTATTATAGATATATTTTATTTTAAATAACGATTGCGTAATACATAGTTATTGATTACCCAAAATATAAAAATAAAGACGATTTAGGGAATGGGAGGCATATGCTCTGAGGGGCAGTCAACAAACAAGTGATCACGTGCAATGGCTCACCCCCCCATCACATCACACACGTGTGATGTTATATATCGTCCAAGGTTGCAAAGTCAAACCCTTATTTTATGTGGCCATTTGAGCTCGACCACAGCTGATTAAACCTCGCAAGGATGGAAAAATGACGTGTGGTCCAGTGGGGTCCACAATCACTGGCCCGATAGCGGTGAAAAAATGGATTCGTAGCCTGTGGGGCCCCACCGCCTTGAATTGTTGCAATTAATCACACGGTGGAGAATTACGTTTCTGATACGACGGCGTATTGTTGGGGAAAAGGGCACCGATCTTGTGCGAACCAGCTCGTAGTGAGTCAATTAATGCCCCCAACAGACCATAACGCGCCGATCTAACTCTCGCAGTCTCTGACGCGGCGCGTTCTGAATGGTTAGCTGTTGCGTTTATTCTACAGCTGATATGCACCACAGCCAGACCGAGAAAAATTTTACAGCAATTAAAACATGCACGTTTAAATTAATGATCCCCAGAGTTTAGAAGACATTGTATATTTGACCATATAGTTTCAATCTAAACGATTTTGTCCCTTTGGCTAATCCATATGGTAGTTTATTTTGTTGATTTTCAGTTTCTATTACAGAGATCAATTACTTATATGATATTGGATTTTTGTATGGAAGATACCACATGAAATGCAATCGAGCTGATTTTAAGGAAAATTAGTTTTTTTATTCACAACTGTGAATTATATTTGTTATGTGATGTGTACTTTGCAATTAGTAATTTAGTCCTTTTTGTCTTTTGCAAACCTCCCTTGGCATGGCATATCGTTGTCATTTTATGCCGATCTAGCCGTCTAGATGTGCATCTGCGGTTTAGATTATTTGGGCTGAGCATGCATGGCTTGAGAGTTCACAAAGTTTGCTATCTTAAATAGGCTTTGTAATTTTATTAAAGTCTGTAATTTCAATTCACAACAAGTATTTTTGTACTTAAATGTAAGACACATATCCATGCATTTACAATCAATAAAGTGTAATATGCATATATGTTAGTTTCTTATAGATCAAGGGGGGTTGTCTGGTGCGAGTGATGGACAGTCCTTGCCTAATAAATATGTGTGGTTAATTTTGAAATCGATTGTTAAGATTATATTTTTTTCAATTAATTAAATTTTGTTGGGGATTTATTTTTTTAATTTCAACCACATATTTCAAAATTAACAGTCCATATTTGCTAGGCACCCCTACCACGCAACCCTCTCTTTACGTTTCTTATTATATATATACATCTTCTATAAACGCGATGTACTTCACCATAACTCGAGTCTCTAGAGGGTACAACGCGGTCTCACCTCAAAATAGGGACTAAATTGTTACAATATAAAAATAAAGAACCAAATAAAAAACACCTTTAAATGCTAAGGTGCCATGAATATAATTTACCCATGAAGCAAAGCCAAGAAATATAAAGTACCTCCACACCTTCTCTCTCTTCCCTAAAAAAAGCTTCAAAGCCTATCTCTCCCGTCCCGTTCATCTCTCTCGGTTCCTATTTCAACCGCCGATATAGAAAATAGATATAGATACATATATATACATATAGACAGAGAGAGAATAGAGGAGAGAGATAGAGGGAGAAAGCATGGGGTGCTTTCCATGCGGTGGTGGCAATTCGACCAAACGACTCGAGAAGGAGAAACCGATTTCCAAAAACAATATTTCAAAAAACAATCACGATAGACGAGACGATCGTCCCCGATCCACCACTGGTAATTTCGATTTTCGATTATCTAATTTAATTTCTCTAACATTCTCTATATTCTTGTTTTTATGTTGCCGTAATTGATATCAATTGATGAAATATTCATCTGGGGGGATCGGAAAGGGAAGATATTTAGCAATTAATTATATGTAATTGTGCTTATGTATGTATTGTGGTTTCTATATTTCTGATAATATTTTGATTTTTTTTTTAAAGTTTTTTGAAGGGAATTAAACCCTTGAGTCCTTAAATGTTGATGCATATGGCTTTGTATTTTGTAATTTTTTTAATTCATGTTGAATGTCTGTAAAATTCATCTCTATGGGGCTGTAATACGAATTATTCCTTTACGATTTTGATTTCCCTGGACTGTCATTTCATTATAATCTTAATTGAGGGATTGATTTTGTTCAAATTTCCATCTGGTTTCATGTGAAAGAATTTTTTTTTTCGTTTTTTCTGGTGACAGCTAAACTCTGAAATCTGAAAAGGGGAAGAAATATCGCGGAGAAGATACGTTTTTTGGGCTTGCGTGTGTCCGAATTTTTGCTTGTTTTGTGCCATATTCAATTTAGGATTTTGGTAGTACGAGTTGTTTTATGGTCTAATTTATGATCATTGGTGTTTTAATTTGCTGAAGTTTCCATATAATTTTGCTTTTATGGGCTATGAGCTGCATCTTATGCATTTCCTGTCCTTTTCAAAATGAATTTCTCTGGATATTTTTCTGTTATTTACTTATCTGTTTTGTGGTATATATATATGGTTTAGATACAACAAGATCGAGCCCGCATAATGGTGCGAAGGCCCCCAAAGTTGACACTGAATCTCCAACACCGAAGGAAGCGTCAGTAACCAAGGAGGAGGTATTTATTGATGGGGTGAAAATGGTAATTAATGCGACGACATTCAGTTTCGACGAAATGGTGGATGCCACAGAGAACTTTAAGTCGTGCTATTTACTGGGCGAGGGTGGTTTTGGCAAGGTTTATAAAGGCAGATTGCTAAATACAGACCAGGTCGGTTGAACCCTTAATTTTGTCCCTTACTTGTTTATTTTCACACCTTATAATTGTGCCCGATATATATATTTTTTCGGATGCAGATTGTAGCTATAAAGCAACTTGACCATAACGGATTGCAAGGGAAAAAGGAATTTCTGGTCGAAGTGGTAACTCTAAGTATGGCCAACCACCCTAATCTGGTAAAATTAATCGGATATTGCTCTCAAGGACGACAAAGGTTGTTAGTATACGAGTACATGCCCTTGGGATCTTTGGAAGACCATTTGCATGGTACTTCCATTTTTGTGATTTCCTTTTTTTTTTTTTTTTGTCATATTATTAGAAATCTAAATATTGGTTTGGTTTGGCTGAAGGAATAAAATGAAATGATTTTCATGTAGGAAATTTGGGGTTGAAGGCTAAGAAGTATTGCCAGCCCATTCTATTTCTTCGAACCAGCCAAGCATCTTTTTTCTTGATTTTTTCTTCTTAATTACCTTTTCCTGATATATCTATATTCATATGTATACTTTTCACTGTCAGGGCGTTTGGCTAGCAGGAAAAAACTTGATTGGAACATTAGAATGAAGATAGCTGCGGGCGCAGCAAGAGGCTTAGAGTACTTACATGACAAGATGAAGCCAGCTGTTATATATCGTGATTTGAAATGCTCTAACATTTTGCTAGAAGACGGATATCATCCCAAGCTATCCGATTTTGGCTTGGCTAAGGTCGGCCCCATTGGAGATAAGACTCATGTTTCGACCAGGGTTATGGGTACATATGGATATTGCGCGCCTGATTATGCTATGACTGGGCAATTGACCTTCAAGTCTGATATTTACAGCTTCGGGGTCGTTCTTTTGGAGATCATCACCGGTAGGAAAGCGATTGATGATACAAAATCTACTGATGAACAAAATCTGGTTGCATGGGTAAGTTACACTGAATGGTAACTTCAAATCTTTTTTCCCTGTCCTTAAAAATTTACGTGTGAATGTTATTTGCCATGCACTCAAGGGATAAGCCATTGTATATAATGTCGGACTAACCCAAAAAGTAGAGTGGCAGAAAGTTAGGGATTATTAACTTTATTTTCAGTGATTCAAAATTTCCCCCTATTGGGCAATACTGGGGTTTTCAGTGCTACCCTTTATTTGATTATGTGCTGTTTGTATTCAATTATATTGGGACATGGGCATTTGGGTTAATATGTGCTTTAGTTTCAGGATGGATGCTAAGACTGCTAGTTTCAGTGTTGATATGTATATCAGTGTGATAACCATTAGGCTTGGAACAATAAGCGGGGAAGGCTGCACAGGGTCCCGAAACATACCCAAGTGAATGATATTCTTGTATCGGGTTGGAGAGTTCAGGGTCTGAATCTGGGTGGAGATCTTTCTTCATAGATAAAAATGGTTGTTGCTTATGTTAAAAGTTTGTATACGGTGTCGGCTGGACATCCCCTTGTTTGGGTCATGCAGAGTCTTGAAATTCTTTTTCTCTAGATTTCGAATGAGTTTATTGAAATCAGGGCATGGCGCATGGGAAAGGGTTGGATCATGATTTGTGAAGATTGAGCTTTTGATGCAGCAGATTGTCAAATTGGATTAATGCCTAAAGTTTTACACACAACCCGTACCCTTGGGTTTTGCTTATATCTCGGCCGCTCAAAGGCACGACAAATTTATGTCTTTGTGGAATGTACTCAGTGAGCCCTTACAGAAATGACATTTATCTAGCTTCTTATGTTACCCGCGTATTGTCCTTAACTGGAAGATTTTGCTGTTGTACATATGAAGGGTAATTGACACGTTGAAAGGGTAAAATAATGATTATGGCAACATGCTTGACTTGGTGATAGAGTTGTGCTCGGACTTTAGAATTTGATGGTTATCATTACAGATTTTGAAATGCTTTGCATATTTTGTCATTGTATTTCTTAGTTGTTTGTTAGCAACGGCGTGAGTAGCCTGTTTGGCATTTCTTATATTTGAGACTTGCACTTTTCTTTCTAAACACACTAAGTTTAGCACATTTTCATAGAAAATCAGAAACCAAGAACATACTACAGTCCTGGACAATTGATGAACTTGCTTGTTTGCTGTATTTCATTTAATTTTCAATCTGTATTCAGCTTCCATATTTTCTTCTGTTGATCACAAATGATGAAAATGATGTTTTTTCCAGGCGCGTCCCTTGTTCAAAGACCGAAAGAAATTCCCACAGATGGCGGACCCCACACTTGAAGGCCAGTACCCCATGAGAGGTCTCTACCAGGCCCTAGCCATTGCTGCAATGTGTGTGCAAGAACAACCCAACCTGAGGCCTCTCATAGCTGACATCGTCACTGCTCTAAATTACCTCGCGGCCCAAACATACGACCCTCAGGCTCCATCCTTGCAAGGCTCACGAAGGGCGATGTCATCATCTAGATCGAGGAGAGATTTTTACGAAGATGAATGTGTTTCGGCCTTTTCAAATAGTAAGGAGGAATGAGTACCTAACTGCTGGAAAACACACCCTTTTTTCCTCTTTTTGGCTGCGGGCAAATGTGATGGGCTTGGTTATCTTCTTTTTACACTTGTATCACAGAAGCTTAGAGGTGCTATTCCGACACATGTTTTTGGATGGGTAAGAGGGGAATTTGCTTACATTTTTGCCCCCTTGGCATGCAAATGTTGAGATGCAATGTACAGAGTTTTAATACGTACTCATATGCTACATTTTGTTTCATATAACTATTCATATGTTGACAATTAAGGGAGAATCTTTGATTCCACGCAAAAATCTGAACAATAAATCTCTTCTGATTGTAACCTATGAATGTTGGCATGTAGCAAAATGCTACATGTGGGTACATATAAAAACTCCATACATAAGCGATTCATATATATGTGGTAGGCTACTATACAGGAACACTTTTTCCTTTTTGCTACCATTTCGGATATAGCGGCTTCTAATGAAAGACATCGTTATATGCTCGAATTTTGTCAAATTTACTTGTTTTTTTTTTTTGGTTGGCTAATTCTCTTGTATTTTGTGGGAAGAGGGTGCAAAAGTTTGAGATCATGGTATGTAAGCTATCTTCCCTCCTTGTGCAAAAGTTTATGCGATTGAGAAGTTTCGTCTGGGTTTGCATTGAAAATCCAAAAGCGACTACATCCAAGCATAAGATTTGTTGTTTGATGAATCTTCACTCCGCCATATTTTGACAATTTGGCAAAGCTGCACTCGAGTCTTGGGTGGTATTGTTGTATGTTTGTATGTATTTTTCCATTAATTGTAATAACTTGCAAAATGGCTACCGTAGCTAGTAGTCGATGACTCTCTGCTAGTAATAAAACAAGTCCAGGATTGGCGGCAGCAGAAAAAAAATCAAGCGTTTTAATGACTCTCCATTACGGATCAAAAATGTTTGCCGGAGGGTATTATTGTTTTTGAAGAAACACTTTAAATATCTTGAGTATGTGAATTCAACTTTTGTTATTGTTATTGTTTTTTGTTTTTTTATATACTTGAGCATATTGCTCGTAAAGTTTTGATAAGTATGTATTTGTAC
>MKEJ01033686.1:5378-20141 GCA_001753735.1 Embelia ribes
AGTGGAGTTTAAATAGACAATGAAAATACTAGTCCCTCCTTAATTTCATATTTTTGGTTTTAATTATAAATGAATAGAAAATTTTGGATATTTTTGTGGGATAAAGGCATCTAACATTTCAAATTTGATACTGATACAATAGTGGGAGACATATTAGGAGCCATTAAAACAAAATCTAACAATAAAAGATTTTGGATAATTTTGTAATTGTATATGTTAAATTTTGTTGTTTGTGAATAATTTTGTAATTATATGTGTTAGATTTTATTAAACAATTGATCAATCAATCAATAAATCAATCAACACTGAAGTTTAGATTGATATCAAACAATGGTAAAAAAGGTGAATTTATAATCGATTGAAAATTATCTGATAAATCCCTTATGTTCTCCATATATGATATTATTGCTACTATACTTCATATATGTGCTTTTGTGGTTGTGAGGAAGAAGTTAGGTCAAATGCTCTTGTGAATATAGAAAATGTATCCATGAAGAGTAACCTTATACGTACACAAAATTATGTATAAAAATTATACAAACACTTATATATGATAAAATTCTTTGTGCAGAACATGTGGACTTTCTTGCGGGTGATGAGAACCTAATTTAAGAAACTTGTTCGACTTATCAAACATGCTTCCATCCCACATGCAACACTCTATATGCTAAATAAATATATATAATTATCATACAGCTATTAACATAGTTACATAGAGAAGCCAATTATTTGTGAAGCCAATAAATCTCTAGCTTATATTTCAATATATACGGATTCCGTAATAGCATGCACGTATACTATCAAAAAATTAATTTCATTTCATCATATATGATAAAATTATACCCACAATAATTATACCCACAAGATTTGCGTGTATAAATCTCGTGAATACCAACAACGGCATGCTAACAGAACGATTATCGTGCAACATCTTATCTTCTACTATTTTCTATTAAATGCCATATTCTGGAATAGGTGTTCCTATTAAATACCTTACTCCGGAAGAGATGGTGGACTTGTGGCAAAAAAGGATTTCGTATGTTTCTTTTTTGTCTATAAAGCGTATTTAAATAGGCAATGATGGTAGAATATTGGAAGAATTATCATATGCAGTTTTGAATTCAATCTTATAATCCTTATCTACATAAATCACAAGTACTGAACTCTCTCCCAATATTAAAAATTTATAATTGGTTTCCATGTCATTAATGTTTATTAAACTCCCTACGTTAAAATTACAGATACTCACTAATTAAATAGAATTACTGACAATATAATTTAATTAGCATATTAAATTCCTTAATACTTTGTACTTAACTTATTTGACGTATTGGATTACAAATTTCGCCTGCACAGTTTGATACAATAAAAACTTATAAGTTTGATTTAGGGAGTAATATCAATCCCTATACCGGAAGTTGGATTTCATTAATTATTAATAAACACCACATGAAAATATATCATGCAACTCACCGAATTTATTGTCTCATAATAAATTTCTGTTTTATGAATCAAAACAACAAATATTATCCACACATGTCTAAATAATAAGTTTAGGATTAAGAGTATAAACGCTAATAATAACCACAAGGCATTAATTATCTTATATAATTCGTAATAAATAATTAACTCGACTAGATCATGTTTAATACACACAAAGTGTACTAGTACAAGGTATTGGAACTGTACCATTTCCTATAGTCAAGACATGCCTACTAAAATTATGTACTACAATTTTCTGATGCTGTGTTCATTTTCATCTAAAATTGTAAACATAAAATTTATGTTGTATAAGAATGGATGATTTAATTTTCTGTCTATAAGCCGTATTGTACACACTAGATTATCTACTATATAAAACTAACTTGTATCCTGTGCGTTGCACGGATTGCATGAAATTATTTATTTTTAAATTATTGGATATAACTATCAATTATTTTTATTTATATATATATTTTTTGTCATTATCTTCATTATTATATTTATTTTTGATTAATTACTATACAGTGGCAGTGTATTTTTCTTTTGCACTCTTTCCATAATAATTTTAAAAATTACCATACGTATTTTACTCAAATATCATGAATTTAATATATAAATTTTACATAACGAAATTTATATTTATATATTATCATAAACTTTTCGTAATACATAAATTTTTACTCGTAAATTGATATTGACATAATAAAGATATAGTATTCCAACATAAATAATTTTTCATCTTTTTCTTTCTTAATTGTAATATTCATCATTTTGTTCCAATTGAAAGCCGATTATGGTATATGCTTGATTTTTTCAGTGAAATTTATTATGATAATATTTTCAAATAAATTAATATAATTTTAATAAATATTATTTTTCAAGAAATTTTAGTTTGGTGGAATTGCATTATGATAAATTTTATTATTCAAAACTCATAAGTTTATAGGATATGTATAGTTGAAGGGACAACTTTTATATAATTCTTCAACATAAGTAATTTTTTTTATATTTTTTTAATATATATTTTTTTATATGTAAACTGATATTGATACGTATACTTTTTCAAGATGAGTACATGTTATTATAATAAAATTTATCCTTTTACTCCAATATAGAGTCGTTTTGCCATTTTTTTTTTTTTTTTTGTTGTTGAAGAATTGTTCATAATGCTGCAACGTTATATGATACATTAAAAATATTTTGTCCACCAAAATATTTTTTATCTTGGAAGACAGTAGTGAAGATAACAAAATTAATTAAGTCAAATTACACAGATCTTAGTTAGCTTACTTACACCAAAATTAGTTGGTTAAATTAAACTTGTCCTGTTTGTGGCTCGTGTTTTTCATGATTGAATTTTTAGGTCTATTACAATGTATTCATTCCAGTTTAATTATATATCGACGTGAAAAAATCTTAATTTAAATCGCAAAACTACTGAGTTTTCAATAATTCAAAAATTTTGCTATTGTATTCCATTCCCACCATTTTCAATTCGGGAAATTTTACCAAAACCTAATTGTATATGTACCGAGTGAAATATATTGATTCTTATGTACGTAACTCTGCATCATGTTTAATTCACTGCTATTATGATGATAATAAACACCAAAAGCCTTTACATCACATAATCATCATTTTTATGAGATTACATATACAATCAATCTTGTATATGTAGAATTTTCCAATTCAATTAAATACATTTATGTAGCTTTAATTAATATTGACCAGAGAAAACATAAATCCTTGACTTTGACCCACAAAATAGTGCAACATTTTAAGTGCCACGTGGTGCCATTTTTACCATACTAATATCTTTACAGTGTTGCTCATTGGTTCGATTCAGGTTTAATCCGAACTTAATTCAAATTGAAATTCAAAATTTTGAAACCCAAACCATTTTTTTTTAATCGAACCTAAACCGAAATTCGCATGAATTCAAACAAAACCCGAACTGAGGAAGCCAAACAGAACCCAAACGTTTATTAAAAATCGTCATTAACCTGAACCCTACCCTCTTTAAAAATCATCATTGTATCGTAATTATATTTTTTAATTTAACATTTAATCATTTCAGATTTTGGATTTAAACCTAAAATTTTTTAGAAAATTCGAACTCAAATTTGAAATTTTACAAAATCCAAAATTTTTTAGATTTTAAATCCAAATCTGAACTGTCACTAAAAATTTGAAATCGAATTAAATCGATTCAGTTCGGATTATAGGTTATGATGCACACTCCTGCTCCTCCGAACCAATCACACTTCATATTGCTTAGTTTAATTGCTGACTATATTTTTTTCTCTCGCCACGTCACCAATTTTTTTTACTTTTCGTTTATTTTATTTTATTACATATATATCCTACAATCAATTGGGAATGTCTAATTTTATCGTACTATCTCTCGTTTTTATCGCTTCTACCACGTGTTATTCCCTTCTCTCTATGGGTTAATAAGAGCAAGGCACCCCATAGTTCCAACGAAAATTCTATTTGGTTCTTGTAGTTTCAAATGAAACAGTAATGGTCTCCAAAGTTTGGAAACACTTTTATATAGTGGTGCATTTTGTGGATCCTAAATAATGGAAACCAAATCAATTGGCTCATGTCATCATGTGTGCTTTATTTTGAAGTAAACTAGTCTTCTTACAATTATTTATTTACTTATCTTATGCTACCACGACCATTATAGATATGTGATATTGGAAAACTACCATGACAGGGACTAATTGTACATCAATTGGAACTATAGTGACTGAATAGAAATTTGGTGCAAACTATTGAGGACCACTAGTTTTGTGCTTGTAGTTTATGGTGAATGCACAAATCTAATGCATAGAGAGCAGCATTTTATTATGATTCCATAGTAATAATTAATAACATGTAATCAAAATAAATTGTTGTTATCTATGTATATGATTTTAATGCCTATTTAAAGGCCCTGAAATTTGTGTCTGTTTCAACATTTCAGCTGCACAAAGATACTTCCATTTCCCATTTCCTGAATTTTCTGATTTCAAAATTCTTTTTTGTTTCTGAAATGGAAATGGGAAGTAGAGTTGCTAAGGGAAGAGGGCGCAAAAGGTGGTTTCAAAAACTTGGATTTTTGAAGGGGTGTGTTTCCATCAAGGACAATGGTAACCTCTGTCATTTAAAATCTGTTTTCTAATTAATTACATGATGATGATATTGTTTTTTGGTGTTTTGTTCCTAATCTTATGAAATATTTGAATTTGGCGGATTATATAGTGTTTAAATGTACGATTATGGTCTGCTCGTATCTTGATTGTATTATATACATTTGTCGTGTTTCAGTATAAATACGGTTATTCTGGTGTAATAATTATACTAGATTAATTGTGTTCGGGTATAAATATTGTTATCAGGGATACTTAATAAAAAAAAAAAAAAATTGGCTCTTGATTCTGCAAAAAAGTACGTGTTTATTATTATTATTATTATAAATACATTTTGTAAGGATATTTATTAACCTTTCTCTGTTATTGAAGATCATACTGACAATAACCTGATCCAATTTCATGATGTTTTGCGCATCCCATACCCTGCTCGAATATTTATTGTATTTTAAAATATATATACCATTATCTTGGATATTTATTACTTTTTTTTTTTTTAATCGGATGGTGTTGGATATATATTTTTTTCTTAATGAAATATTTCTAGCAGCATGTACTTAGATTAAGAATTCAATGTTGAGAACAAACCCATGACCTTTTATTAGGAGGTTGGTTCTGGCCATTAGACTAATTTAGTGGGTTAAAGTTAAAATATATTATAATTCCAAAAATTTACAACGGATTCTTGGGTATAAATTGCTCAATGAGGAGCTCACCCCAACTAGCCTAATATGATAAGTACATAATCACATAAAACAAAATACTAAGTTAAAAAAAAAAAATATATATATACTAATACCCGAACCAACACAAGTCGCCCCCTTAATAGACCATAATCACAAGCTCTATCAACGGAGAAAGTTCTTTCCTTCACCACAGACAATAATCTAAACTCATCAAATTCGATTGACAAACTGTAATCAATTCAATACCCACTACTCCATATACAAACCAAATTATAAGGTAGCTGGCCAAGTTACATTTCTACCTCTTACTTAGCTCTACTTGATAACTTGAGTGTTTCTTGCTCAATTTCTTTGGGTTCAAATGTGATGTTCGTTGGCGGACCGACAAAGGGAAAGGGGCCAAGAAAATTTGAAATTTTCTATAGGAAGTATGTCAAAATTTTGAATATTTTACATTATGAGCATCCCCAAAATTTTCTACCAGTAATATAGTACTTAAAACTTTACACTAAGTCCCCAATTGAAAATCTTAGATCCGCCACTGGTTCCTCCCCATTTCAACTCCAAGGAACATTACAGTCTTACGATACTTCTCTAAACTTATCCCACGTTCTATATCATTCAATATAATAGGGTGCGAACTGTACCCTATAACTGTGCTCTTGCGTTATATTTCATGATTCAATTCTTATTTATTTTTCACTTAAAAATCTACAGATGATACCACCCAAGGCGAAACTCTTGCCTCTCCGTCGAACGTTGCTCCTCCAACTCCCATCATAAACTTTCATATGAGTTTATGTCCTAAACGGAGTCTTCTCCAGTTTAGCTACGAGGAGCTTTCGATGGCCACCAAGAACTTCGGCTCACATAATTATGTCGGGCATGGAAGTTTTGGAATCGTCTTCAAGGGTGGCCTCATCGAAAATGCCACCGGAGAAAGGGTGACGGTGGCTGTAAAGACCCTCAACCCAGATGGACTTCAGGGTCACAGGGAGTGGCTGGTATGTATATGCATAATATATATGTTTCGTTACGGTTTAGTCGGTTGTAACATTCTATCCTCTAATTTATTTATTTCTTTTGAAGGCTGAGGTGTACTTTCTCGGGGACCTTCACCACCCCAATGTGGTGAAGTTGATTGGGTATTGCATCGAGGCTGATCAGAGGATGCTCGTGTACGAGTACATGCCTCGGGGGAGCTTGAAGAACCACTTGTTTCGCAGTATGCATCTCATTCTGTGCTTACTCTTTCTTTTTAAGTACTTCATATCTACCCTGTCAATTGTGTCTTTCTTGGTTTTGATTAAAAATGTTCTAAATTTTTTTTCTATATTGAATTCCCAAAAAAGGATTAATGAAACTACGTTACGCAATTTTTATAGCTTGTTTATTTCCGCAACTTTGAGAAACACACGGTATTAATGAATTAATCATAGCATCAAAATCCAGGCTTGAAAGCGCGTTTAAAGTTCTTGGTCAGCCTATTTTAGGCAAATACTACTTCCTACTTATATAGCGTATAATTATACATAGTTATATTTGTGTATCTTGATAACAATGTTTTTATTGCTGGGTCAGAGCCTCTTCCGTGGCCAATCCGCGTGAAAGTTGCTCTCGATGCTGCGAAAGGCCTTGCGTATCTTCATGAGGAGGCGGAAAAACAAGTCATCTACCGCGATTTCAAGACTTCAAACATCCTCCTAGATACAGTATGCTCCGTGAACAGTCCATTAATTAGCCTACTCTTCAATTCTTTAGTATTCTTCTTATTTTTTTCGAACTTTTGTTGTATAGGATTTTACCGCAAAACTTTCTGATTTTGGGCTTGCTAGGGATGGACCCGCGGTAGGTAAAACACACGTCTCTACTCGGGTGATGGGTACGTGTGGCTATGCAGCTCCAGAATACTTGAGTTCAGGTTAGCACCATGACGAAAGCTTTTTTCATTTTTACATTTCATTATAAAATTGCACAATATATAAATTTCTTTTATAATAAACTATATTTCTTGAGATGGGGGCATGTACGTAAAAATAGTCTGTTTTTGAAAAACAAGAGAAAAACAAAGTTTGAGTTCTGATATCTAATCTCACATCTTCAGCTGAATTTGTTTTCTGTTTTTCAAAACTATAAAAAAAGGAAATTCATGCATAACACACGGCCACTAGTTAAGTTTTTATTGTGTTTACGTTTTCCTCTGGTACAGGGCATTTGACCATAAAAAGCGATGTGTACAGTTTTGGGGTAGTCCTGCTCGAGCTACTAAGTGGACGAAAGGCCATGAGTCAAAGGAGGGGAAACACGGAGCAGTATATAGTGGACTGGGCCCGGCCATATCTGCGCGACCGTAGAAGGTTCTGCAGCTTAATCGACCCTCTCCTACGAGGTCACTTCTCACTCAAAGCGGCTCATACTACAGTTAGGTTAGTCACCTTTTGCATTTCTCCTGACCCAAAAGACAGACCTATGATGAGTGAAGTTGTCAAGGTCTTGGAGCCACTGCTCGATTGTGATGACATGGTAGTTTCGTCGCCCACTTTTGGGCCCGCTTTTGCCAAATCATCCCGGGTCAACCAGAATTCCTCGCAAAAACAGCGCATATCTCAGCTACTTCAGCCCAATGAACCCAAGATTTAACTCAGCAAAGCTTGAAAAGGGCTAAAGATTAGATTGTTTTACAGAAGTGTAGGAAGTTGTCTAGTGAAAATGGCTGATAGAGGGGTTTGAACTAAAGAATTGGAGAACTTGTAATTTTTTAAATTATTTATTATTTTTTTTTTTTTGAACTTTTTTTTCTTCAATATTGGTTGAACTTTTCAGAAGTTTTGTATGTTGTAAGACAAAAGCTCAAAATTTTTAGCTCTTTTAATATTATATGAAGTTATGATTTTCATCAATTTCTAGCTTGAAAAGAACATCTATCTATTTTGTGTTGATTACACTTGAGTTCCTCTTAGTTTGAACTTAGCTCAATTTTATCACTCATGTTCTTATTGAAGCATTTCAGTCCCAAATGTGGCAGAGAAGGCAGCTAATTTCCTATAGCAGTGGCCTTTTGCATTCAAAATTTCAAGTATTTGGAAGTTGAAGTCTTCCCCTCAAAATTTAAGTTATTTGTAAGATGGCCTTTTTCCTTGAAATTTTCGGAAATTTGTAACCTTTCTTTTCCTTCAAAATTTATAATATTTGTGACTTGAAAATCTGAACGAAATTCCGAACAAAAACGTAATAATTTGAGAGCGGATAAGTCCTTTCAGACTTTCACCTATTGTATGGTGTATCAATATGTTCGGATAGATTCCCTAACTGACAAAAGCATAAGTAATATTAATTTTTTCACTGTTATCACATGTTGTGTAGAACTACAAATTACATTTCATTACATGGATTTGATAAGAAAATGTTCAATAAAACTCCACCGATGTCAATTTCTTTTGTCCTTCAAATTCTTATGTTCTTAAAACATTACATTTCCAATACAATTGCTCACTCGCACACCCAACTATTTGTTTATCTTCCTTTGGAAACAACGATCCCTTAAGAAACGAATGTGTATCTTCAGGAAAGTACCTTGGGTCCGTCTCTTTAACATCGACAAGTAAAAAGTGGCGAATCCAAGATTCTCGAATAGGGGGACCAAGTTCACTTGAGTTATATATGGAGCCATATATATACCGAAGAGGGGGTAGGGAGTTGCCAATATATATATATATATATATTAGGAATGCCTGCTTAAGAGTTGAATATAAAATTTTCAATTTTTCTATGGATATTTCGAATAGATTTTGGATGCCGGAGGGACACTGGCAACTCCCTACCCCCTCTTCGGTCCGCCTATGCGACTAAAGTTAATTTCACAATTTCAAGAGAGGCAGATATGAATCAATCCTGTGGTACTAACTCACTAACGAACTAACTATGGGACACAAATGGAAACTTCTTCAAAACTGTGGGACCATTAGTGTAGTTTGCACAAATTGAAACGACTAATAATTGTTTAGTCTGCAAAATAGAAAAGTTTTGATTGTTTCTAAATATGGGTTACTATTTTGAAGACTAAACACCCGATTTTCAAATTTAGAAATCGGAGTATTTAGGAGTGATGGTGTTAGTGTTGGCGATAGGGGATCTGCACATACCGGATAGGGCTTCGGATTTGCCCCCAAAGTTCAAATCCATGCTCGTTCCTGGCAAGATTCAGCACATCATTTGCACCGGCAATCTCTCTATCAAGGCACTCCCCTAAACCCCAATTCAATCTTCCTTCGATTGATTATATATGTATATATCATGTATGTGTATACCCGTGTTAATTTTAGCTGTCTGGTTTGGTTGAATTTTGTAAATACAAAAATATATTTTTTTGGGTGCAGGTGTAAAAGTATATTTTTGAGTAAAATGTTTTAAGAGTTATACCGTGTTTGGTAAAATTTGAAAAAAAAATTATACTTTATTTTATTGTGAATTGTGAAAAGTAGCTTATAGGAATGTAAATTATGAAAGAAGTATACATTTATAAAAAAAACATCAAAATTTATACTTTTATATAAGTATAGTTTTTTGTTTTGAAAGTATTTTTTCTTGATGCATCAAATACACACTTTTACTTTTAAATAAAAAGTACAAAAGCACCCTCAAATAGGGATAACCAAATCTATTGTAGAATTTTTGGAGTGGAATACATTCAAATAAACCTGAGGAACCCTCCACCAGTGTATCCAAATATCATTCCAATATCGTAAACATGGTGGGTATGCTGCAGGTTACAGGGTCAGAGCTGGGATTTCCGTATAGGGGGCAGATCCTACTAGGATTTGGATATATATATATATATATATATTTGGGGCTGTATGGTTGGAATTATTAGATGATTTCAAATTTTATATGGAGTACAAAATTTCTATAGAAATTTCCGGAGCCAAGTGGGTCGCAGCCCCTCTAGTATCCCCTTCCTCCACCCTTGGCAGGCTCCACTTGAACTTGGAAACTATTGTGTATCACCATTTGTAACTTTAGAGGGGTCTGGTATAGTCATTGTCCCGTATCACAATATCAATTTTAGAAATTGATGTGCAGGGATTAAAATTTAGGGATCTAAAATTTTGGATTAATGTTTTTACTTGTGTTATTACATGATATCTTTGTTACACTTGCTTTCTTCAACGAGGAGCTTGATTTCTAGCAAAATATTTTGTGTTATTTTCATGAGCAGGAAGTTCATGATTATTTGAAGAGCATTTGCTCTAGCTTGTATGTTACTCGTGGTGAATACGATGAAGATGCTCGTTTTCCAGAAACCAAAACTCTCACAATTGGACAATTCAAGCTTGGGTTATGCCATGGTCATCAGGTTTAATACTCTCTCATCTTGATTTTTAACGGGCAATTTCGAGTAAATTTCTTTCCTGGCCACAATAGCATCTCATTCAAGAACCTTCCTGATCTAACTTTGACTATGGAGGGAAGCATTTGTGTTATAATATGTGCTCAATTTAGTACCCCCCAAGAAAACATGATTTATCCACTTTTTTCAGGAAGATGATAAATATTATTAGAACAAAAGATTTCTGAGAAAGGGGCGGAAAACAAATGTCATTAGTTGTTTTTGCATTGTAGTTGTACAGCAGAGATACTTGTCATAGATTTGTATTTTTTGGCACCATATATGATAGCTGCTAATTTATCGAAGGATGTTTGTGTTAGAGTGACATTGGTGGAGAACTTTAAAGTCCTAATTTTTCCTTTTCTTTACCAATTATTATTCTTGAAGGTTGTCCCATGGGGGGATCTCGATTCTCTAGCGATGCTGCAAAGACAATTAGATGTAGACATCCTTGTCACTGGTCACACGCATCAATTCAAGGCTTACAAACACGAGGGGGGTGTCGTTATTAACCCTGGATCGGCTACTGGTGCCTATAGCAGCATCACATACGATGTGAACCCGAGTTTTGTGCTCATGGACATCGATGGCCTGAGAGTTGTTGTCTATGTTTATGAACTCATAGACGGAGAAGTGAAGGTCGACAAGATTGATTTCAAAAAGACAGCCACAGCTTAGGCCCTTCCCAACTAACTGATCTAAATTTGTATTTTCTTTGTAGTTTTCTTTTCTTCTACAAGACTGCAAGTGATTTCTTTTAGTGTTGTTGCGGGAAGTTGATCAGTGGTTATCTTTTTGTTGTTAATTATCAGTATTTTGTCTCAAATCACTGGTGGTTGAGTACAGGATAGTTGTTTGAAGTTCGCAAAGGAATTTGGTGCATGATCAATTGTCACATCCCCGATGATTTACTCTATATGATTCTTAATTTCTAAGTATTTTAAGGGGAAAAAACCCAGCAAAAAACAAGCAATTCATTTTACAGTATAGCCAATCGAGTAAGATATTGATGCATTATAAGTTATAACTAGCCTTTTCTTGATTATTTGCTGTATGGTCATGTACAGATTATGATTGTTTGGTGCTTCCTTGTTGGCGTCAGCTAGCTTTTCTATAACTTTTAAATTTCAAGTATACAAAAAAAGCGATTTTCCAAACAAGGGTAAGCGCAAAAGCAGTGCAACTTTAATAATTATTCCTGATAAGAGAGGCCAGTTGTCAAACACATGACGTTATAGCAACAAAGAACTAATTAATTTGATTGCGATGAAACAAGTTGACAAACTCCAACTTTCTTTTCTTTGGTTGGTCATTTCTCTACAACGAATTCTTGGATTTCAATACCTGTGTGCCGAGCACCCCCTTGTATTCTAAGCATAACTTCATCACCAACTTTCAGTGATGTCACTGGTATTGCTGTCCTCGGAAGTCCATCTCCTGCAGAGTACACGCCAATGAATAGATAAAAAGTTAAAAGTGTATATCATAAGATATTCATACGTATGCTAGCCTTAGGCGAGACCTTTCTGAGAACAGATCAAGGCAACAGTTTCTGCATTCTGAAGTAGGACGCTATAAGAAGTGTCACTATTTGAATCTATCTGCAAAAATTACAAGTTTCAATAATGTTAAATTCTGGCAATGAAAAACTTTTAGCAACCGTCTTCAAAATTTCAACAAATGACAGATTAATCCAAAAATGTGAGCATCTTGGAAGCATTTCGGAAAAAAAAATTAAACACAAAGAACTCATATCATATCCATTGCATATGATCTTTTTGAAAACAAACAGCAACAAAATCAATACCACAACAGAAGTAAGACAAAAATATAAACTACCTTTGCCTCCACAAGAATCAACGGTCTTGTTTCTATTTTCACACGTCCAACAACTGCAGATCGCTGCCTACCGCTTTGATCAACCACAATCACCTCTTTACCTGCCTTCAACTCTGAAAGATAGCTGGTCTTTCCCCCAGGAACAGCAATATAGGCATGTACTGGCCCCTGAAAGTAGCAACTGATGCAAATATTAGGGGAAAAAATTCAAAAAAGAAGTCTCCATGCTTTCCAGTAATCCTCACTTCTAAAGAAACTAACTCAGTTGATTTGTTAGTTTTCAATGCATAAAGCAGACTTATGTTTATAAAATCTGCACATCTTTTCCACTTCCATATCAATCAACCATAAAAAAACTACAACCTGTGCATACATGATCTCACATGCATATACTCTCAAAAGGCAAAACTAATTATTGTTAGGAAATCACATTGTTAACTGAAACAAGCAAATAAGACTCACCGCATTTACTCGGAAAGGCCGACTGGAAATATAATTGGACTCCAAACATTCCGAGTGAACGAGGAATAACCCTCTAGCAAAGGATCCAACCTTGGTAAATAATAATGCAACATACAGTTAACAATAGTTGTGCAAATAATATATCAAAAGCACAGGTATAGAAATGGAATACTAGAAGCAAACCAGAAGTCCTTCACCCGGCTTCATCAGGCTACACAGATCCACGCAAACTCGATCACCCATTCCAACCGTTTGAATTTGAGTGACCGTGGCTTTGGTCAAGTCCAATTTATTGTTCGCTTCATTTCTTCTGTCCAAATACTCCTGCTAACATAAATTTGATAAGAACCCAATTTTTCACCAGCTACAGAGTCCTATTAAAAAAGTTTTAACCTTCAGCTCAAGAATGGCTTTGACATCTTCTGATTTCAACACAACTCCACCAAGACCCAGCTCCAAGGCCTACATAAACATGATGCGGATGGTAAAATGGTAGTCATTTATTGACATCTTTTTTGGTCCACTAAATTTACCTCAAGGAAAACTTGAGCTTCAGTGGGGGTTCTTGAGATGGCGAACACTGTTTTTTGACTGCTTTGAAAAGCTGCGACAATGTTCTCAGCAGGTATCACCTGTAAGGAACTTTCCCAGAAACTAAATATGCAGTGATGAAGTAGAAAAGGACAACTAAAGCAAGATATTCAATTAGTGACTAGTTTAATCAAACCAGATAGTATGTAATGAATGTACCTGCCAATCTAGTAAGTTCACAATAACATTATCCGCTTGCTCATCCTGCGGTTGGAGCTGCTGCAATTGTTCTGGAGAAGAAATCTCAGAAAAACTGGCAACTCTTTTTTGCTCACTATCCAAAAGCTCCCCCTTTTCTATAAAGAGAGGATAAATCAATGCCATGGCTGCGCATTTGAAAACCAAAACAACACAATCAACGTGTATTCGTAATTCTAAGGTGGCAATGAACAATGATGCTTCAACTTGATGAAGTAGATATATGACATTAAAAAAATCTATGAATGGCTAATGGCAATATGTGCCATTGTCGCGAGTGTTCCTACTATATGAATGCATACTTGTTTAGCACAACCAAGTAATCGAGAAAATGATGTATTAAGATATCTCCTCTTGTTTGCTTCAACAAGATAACTGGAAGTGAAATTATTTCTGCAAAATAATGTAGCAGCCTCTTTCAATCTACAAGTGAGGTCGGTATCAAAGCTAAGGCTGTATGAGGAGGTCAACCTTAGTGAACAGCTTACTGGGGTCTATTCGAAGGTATTGCACAATTGGGCTTATCCAAGGCAGCTCCGAGTTCTCCAAGTGGTTGATCTTGGCCATAGTATCTACTTTTCTTTCTAAATCCCATAAAATAATAAATCAACGATATGCTGTCTCCTCGGTCAGGGAAGCAAAGAATACAAAGCTTTGTTCTTTTATGACAATGTAGAAGGAAACCTAGGCTCTCGTCTGTAGTACTTGAACCTTGGCCTGTAGGTCCCGCACATGGTTAGAATTCTAGCTCATCTAGAGTGGTATCTCATTGATGACTCAAGGTTTTTTTTGTGCAAAATAAACCCCTCCGGATGAAAACTAGTGGCAAGTGGTCCCACAGAGCTTTTGGAAAAGGGTCATCATCATCCAAGCCTTGAAAATTCTAACAGATTGGGATGGGCTAAATAGGACAAAATAAGACATCACGTAAGGTCGTTGACGTGAATTTTTCGACACCATTCATTCCTATCGAAAACCATTT
>MKEJ01033693.1:0-12764 GCA_001753735.1 Embelia ribes
TATATTAAAAAATTTTACCATAATTTTTATCTTTTTAACCAAATCATTTTTAATACATAAAAAAAAAAAAAATCATCTTTAATACATATAAAATATATTGTTATAGTACGGAAACAAAAATTGACTCAAAAAATTGTAACAAAAGGATTATAATTATAATTTAAAAAAAGATAAATTTTATTTATGATATAAAATTATATAAATATTATTCATTTAGCTATTTTTTATTCATTTGTGATAAAACAGCATAATTAGTAATCAAAATTAATAATTTAAAAATAAATAATTTAATAACACATGGTAGAAAAACAAAAACAGATCAGCCTGAGTCACTGTTTCGCAGCGAGGGCGAGAACTTTTAGTGTATATACACTGGATTGAGTCTGAGTCAAATAGAAGTTGCCGATCCATATATATATATACATATATATATGAATAGAGAGAGAGAGAGAGAGAGGGATGAAAGCGTTGGGATGGTGGTTGATGATGGTCGGATCACTTCGTCTAGCGTCAGTTTGGTTCGGTTTCTTCGATATCTGGGCCCTTCGCCTCGCTGTTTTCTCCAAAACTACCAGTAATAACCTATATCACATACATATATATATACATATATATATATATATGTACACACGCATACATACATTGTGTATTGCTTGATTAATGAATTGTGATTATGCATATGTAAAGCGTGTGCTTGCTTCTAAGAGCATTCACCGCCATCTTCTAAATGCCACATATCGCCAGTTTGATCTCTCATATAGGAAATCCTGTATCGGAAATATGCCAAAATAGTGTTTCTATTTTTCTAGCTTCTTGAAATCTGAAGAGAAATGATACAATAGATTTCGGGGTAGAGAAATATATTATTCACAATTTCTTTTTTAAAAATTAAATATTTGTTCCACCAAAACTATAAAACTCAGTTAACATTAGGAAAAACATTTTTTTTATATTATTATAATATATATATTTATTCTAGTAATTTAACAAAAAAAAAAGTTATAGAAAGACTGGGAATGCAATTTCTAAAATTTGGATTTCTAATATGATAAATGAATTTCTAGAAAGTTAGATGTAGAAATTAAATGAGAAAGGCTGTTGCGAATTCTGTTTCTGCATATATATTGCTTGATTTTGTAAATTATGTATGCATAGACGCTCGACAACAACAAACAAAACCTCAATCCCCATAATCTAGGGTCAAAATATGTATGTAGACGTTCATGCTTCTAAAATTCTTATGATTGTAGCATATGATGCAATCTGATTTAGGGATTATGGATGTCTTTGGATTCAATGTATATTAATTGTGTCTTTATGGAGTGGGCGTATGTCATGCATTGTTACTACATATATATTTCTGGGTTTTGTAAGCTATGTATATATAGCCGCTCAACAACAAAGTCTTAATCCTGAGAATCTAGAGTCATCTTATATATGGACGCTCCTACATCTAAAATTATTATGACTGTAGCATATGATCACAGTCAGATTCCGAGATTATGATTGTCTTCGAATTCAATGTATTATTGATTATGTAATTCTAGGTTGAATGGCACGAGTTTCAATACAATGTACAGATAATTGTTGGGTCCAAATGGTTTGAATTGTCGTTTTTGGTTTTATGTTAGTAATTACCAGATATGAGATTCTGCTGGAAATGATTAGATAATGAATTTTCATACTGTGTTATCTATAAGGATAATGTCCAAGATAGTTCTTTTAACAACGGTTAATCTTGTAGCATGAATATATCGTGCCAGGTATTTGCTATTATTTCGTGTACATTGCCATGACTAAAAGTGATATGTTAGAGAATAATAACAATTGGTACATGTGGGTCTTTATCTCTGTTGTGTGGGTTATTCATCCAACCTGTAATGGGAGTAGGCAGACCAAGAAACAGAGAGATATCGGACACAAAGAGTTACAAAATGTATAACTTACAGTTGCTATATGTAGGTCAGAGGAATTGGGCATCTAATACCATTTTGTGAATTGCAAATCACGACTTAATTATTTGAAAGAAAACAAAAGCTATAGGATACTTAATAGTTTTCGTTGAAAGGATGCTCCTTTGTTTAGTTGAACTTGAAAATGTTCATGTTTGGCTTGAAAACGATTTTTATTTCGAAATATGATCAAAATGTATGGTAGGCAATTGAAGAGGTCCCAGCTCACAGGTATGTGGACTACCACTGGTCTAATCTTTTTCACGACAATAATGCCATGTTACTTATAAGGAGATGGCTTGATGTTTACATGACATCTGATTATCATAATTGTTTCATGTTCAGCCTCTCATGAAATTAGTATTTGTGGTGTTTAAAGCGCTAACTTGAATTTTTAGAAGTTAGGGTCATTTACACTTCCATTGCGACTTGTGTCACGGGTTCGTCCCGTCAACTTCTCTAGAAATAGGGGTAAGGTTGCGTACATCAGACTCTTCTAGACTCTGTAATGCGGAAATTTTGTGCACTGAGCCGTCCATATATATAATGCCAATACTTATAAAGTTGATCGTTCGAGGAGACACTTGAAAAGCCACTAGAATCAAATGTCTCTGTTGTATATAATTCAATCGCAATATGATACACATCGTCAGCTGATTTTACCTTCACGTATGGATTCACTAGAAGTATTAATTTTGTTTGTCATAGATGCGAATGGTTGCTACGACCTTGTGAACTTCTTGTGGTTCTCAATTCATCTTGTCATCATTCTGATATTTGAGTTTCTAGACTGTACCAGAAAGGAAATTAATGATGTGTATTGCTAATAAATCATCACCCGTGGTAGATTTTCAGGTCGTTTGCTATTGTTTTTTGCTTGGAATAAAAGTTTCCATCCTAATCATTCATTGTGAAAGCTGACTAAAACGTATCAGCTTTATCATCTGTATATTTTTTGTTTTATGAGGTAACTTTGTATCTAATCATTTCATCTGAACTTTCTGCAGTGACTGAAGTTCATGGGAGGACATTTGGAGTGTGGACACTCTTAACTTGCACGCTTTGCTTTCTTTGTGCATTCAACCTCGATAATAAGCCGCTTTATCAAGCCACCTTTTTGTCATTCATCTATGCTCTAGGTCATTTCTTATCCGAATACCTAATATATCAGACTATGGCCATCGCAAATCTCACTACCGTGGGCATCTTTGCTGGTACAACTTTACTAACCTTTACCACATTTTTCCGCGCTTTTACTGGTTGGATATATACTCATTTTTAGGGTAAAAATTTCGGGTTGATTTTGGACTTGGAGGTCAACCTAAATAAAATTCCTTATCAGAGAGCCCAAAATCGAAAACATTTGGCAGTTCATTTCTCTGAATTGCAATTACGAGATGTTAAAATTTTAAGAAATGAACTTCAACGCTTTTTGGCTAGGGCTGCGACGACAAATACTATTATGATCATAGTTTGTTTTTCAAGCACTCAAGTTTTACCTGTAGTTTCAACTTCTATAGAACAGGTTTTCGCCAACCTCAAACAACTTGAACCTCAGCTTCACGTGCTCATCATCTTCTTTTCAATTTTGTTCCTCGTTAGGAACTTGGAACTTGTTTAGCACTAGAAGCTGAAACTGAGTTTGTTTACTCAGGTACATCTATAGTATGGATGTTATTGCAGTGGAATGAACATCAGAGGGTCAATGCCAAGCGTTCTTGAAATTGAACCAGCGCAGCTGGCGCAACTGGATTCTTTCAAGTTGTTTGATTACCATTTTTCTCGTAAGGGCTTTCATTGAGATTCATCAACATTCGTTGGCTGTAACTGAAAACTCTTTGTATTTCTCCTCTGTATGAAGCTGAGACAACCGGAGTTTAGTTTTCCACTCTTTTTGAAATTTTCGTCTTTGATGTACTTGTAGTTTGATTAATATCAGGACTCGCTCAAAGAACAATCTTTCCGGGTCTACCATTTTGGTACATTCCATTGCTCTTTCCGATTTTTTCCCCCTCGTGCACTTGTTAATCTACGGACTTTTTTCTTTCCCTTGAGCTTTTGTTAATCTACTGGCAGTAGTAATACACTGTAACATAAAGGACAAAAGAGAAATTGGACTCCTCGTACAGAACAACAAACTTGTGGCAAAAAAAGAAAATTTAAGAAAAACTCAAGACTTAAGTAAGCAACATTATAATTTATCACACGTTTTGCATCTTACATAATCATTCTAATCTGCAAGGTACCAATCACATGTTACCAAAAACCGGCAATATTTACATCTTACATAATCATTCTAATCTGCAAGGTACCAATCACATGTTACCAAAAACCAGCAATGTCATTCTACAACAGAGATTAATGTTGGAGGATACCGTTAACAGGTCCAAAAAATCTAGTACAACACTGAAGAAATTGGCATTATTTATGTCACCTCCGTCTGTAAGGGTGGTGGCTGTCATCCCTATCCCTATCCCTATGACGACTTGAATAAGAATCATTTCACCTATCATCATCCCATCTCCAAGAACTGCCTGACCCATAACTCTGCGATGAAAACAGCCTATTTGGGGGTGAACTTTGCCTAGAATTGTATGATCCGTGATTTAGCGAATCGTCATGAGCTGAAGGGCTCCACCGACCTCTATCCGAAAAGGACCTTTCTGAACTAGGGTTTACCAATGTAGCATATATAATCCCTCCTTCCCTCTGAAAACTATAGCTAGAATCAAGGTCATTGTACCTCGAGGTAGAGTGACCTTCATTCTTAATATCCCTCGACCATCTTTGCTCACGATACGTGCTTCTTTCTGAAAAATAGTTAGCACTCTGTGACCGATTGATATAGAAATCGGAACTTGAAGGAACCGGAGACCATTGGCTTTCGCAGGCATTTTCTGGAATTGGTGCATTAATTCCTGGAAATTGGACACTCATTTTGCGAGGTGGATCGGTACTAATTATCCTAGGAGGCTCAGGAAAGTCAGTGTCAAGAATTTCCCCATCCTCTGTTTCTTCCTTGTGTTCCTCGTCGCCAAATATCAAGATACCAGATGGCTGGTCCTCATCATCAGGATCTAAAATATGTCAGAAGATAATTATAACTTAAATTGCAATACAACGACGTAATTAAGAAAGAAGAATGTAGTTGGTAATTACCTAAATATCCTGGAGGATATCCTATTTCTCGCATTCTGTTAAGCCAAGGAGGTGGATCTAGCTCCTGAGCACAACAATAAAATGAAAAGGCTCAGCAACGAAAAGCTGGAAAAAAATGTGTTGCAGCATAGGAAGTATACATGTTTGCATCAATAAAGACAACAAGAATGCATCAACAATTAATTTATTAGTCCCTAGAACAAGGTAAAACAGGGCTTTGAAGTTTTACAGAATTGATGCATGCAAGCTGTTACACAACCCTAATTGCAGAAGCATGGTTTTGAAAGCGGTGGCAAGATACCAGCAACCCAACAATAAAGGGAAGGTAAGTAGCTAATGCCTCGTTCTTCTCGCAATCAACCAATGCCTTTACTGGAAAGTTCTCGAAGTAATTACAAATGCCTACGATGTTACAAACATATTTTCTACATGAATGGCATTCAAAATTCATCTACTGCGTTGCAAATAATACTCCCTCCGTGTGAAACAAACTTTACTAATATAACCTTACTAAATGAATGAATTTTTAAACAGAAGATCTTTACGTATGTATGAAAATTTCTTGATGAAATTTATTGTTGTACCAGCATTTATTGAACANNAGCTGCCAAATCGTGTATCGTAAACACACAATAAATTGCATAAAATTATCATCCATCTTAAGTTTCCTTGACAAAAGCAAATTATTATATACGTTCATCAGAATGCCAATATCAAATAACCGTTGGTATGGCATCCGGATAAACACTTTATTCTCAAAAAGCTATTTCAAAACATAATATCAAATAATAAGATGTCAACCCCTCCTATAGATATGTCGTGCAACCTCGAGTCACGGAAAAAAAATTTTGGTAACAAACAAATTTCCTGGAACAAGAATAGTGTTCACATTACCCCAAGACCCAAAAGTTTACGCGTTTCAGTATCAAGGGCTCCTGGCTTTAAACCATCATACTTTCCACTGGAAGAATCTTGATAATATCGGGTGGGGTTGCGAGAATTGGCATTTAGGTTACGCTTGGAATTATGTTCCTTCCGAGCACTATTGACAGCAGCATTATCACGAGGCTTTGGACATTCCTTTAATGCATGGTCGTAGGCCCCACAATTGAAACACCGAGAAGAATCGATCATTTCCAAGCCCCTAGAATGCAACAAGCTCTTGTAAGAAAAAATAGAAAGAATAAAATGAGAGCAACCCATGAATCAAAACTTATATCACTTCATCATATAGGCCATATGGATAGCAAAAGTTGGCTTCATCATAAGCCAGCCATCTACAGCAGACATAACACATCAGCAAAGATTGCCTTCCCGCTAATAGCAATGATGCTAAACAATGTAATATTTGAATTGCCAATTTATTTCAATGGATAGCAAACTAATGAAATTTTTTTCTACATTAAAGTCTCAGCCACGAAACAAAATTAAGGGCAAAAAAATTGATCATAAAAAGAGCGGTAGTACAATTATCTTTCAACAATTTCAGCTTATTTGGCAAATTTTGAAGCCATGATTCATGATATAATTTGAACAGGCATCTATCAAACCTACCAAATGGGGGGAAATGTTTTTACAGAGAGATGGAAGAGCATACCCTTCCAGATTACTGGAAAAATCTGTCGAAGTCAAGGCCCATGAGTATCCCCGATCATAAAGCGGAACAGACTTGCTATCAATTGGAGTTATCTCCGTATTATGTTGGCATCCTATGTGGTTGTCCATCCAAACAGACTACATATGTAAAAACCATAATCAGATTCGATATAATATATGAGCACTAAATCAATTACAAGAAAATCAAAAAACCAATGAATTGGGTGGACTTATTTGAAAATTTCAAACTTAGTCCAAATTATCATAGCAGAGAGATAAACAGGCTAATTTAAAAAGCTAATTGGGAAGAAAAAAGCAATTAAAAAGTAAAGCATCACCCCGCCCCATGATAGGGAAGACAACAAACAGTTCCACTGACTTGATCACTTCAAAAAGAAAAGCTTCATATATCTACGCACTACATTAGTATCAGCTCAAAGAATGCAAAAAAGGGGGCATGGAACTATACATCTGTGCATGCAATATGAAAGCTAAAAAATATGCAAGTTACAAGCACACAAAATCAACACCGGAAAAGGCATGAAAAAGAAAGTGGGAGCATTAGTAAGCAAATCCAGAAACTAAACAAAATGAAAGAACCATTGACTTTTGAAGCTTTGAAATTTGAATGTTTTCTAGTGTCTTCAAATTTCCGAAACTATCTCCGGTAAAAACAATTGATTCCATGAAAGCTAAACCTTTAAAAAGACAAAGGATGTCCTCCACATTATGCCAAATATAAATTTATGTTATTTGAAAGAAATTGAAACAAGAAGTACAGGTGCATATTGAAGAAATACAATCCAGATTATAGAAATCTGACAGAGTTATCACGAGCCTTAGTATATCTTATTAACTTGAAGTCTTAATTTTTCTTAATTTCTTTCCTAATGATGTCAAAGCACATTGTAGAAGTACAATAGCAAAAGAATCCTCTTCTAGAGCTGGTTCCTCTGTTAAACTTGTGTATACCATAAGCAGTTGGAGAGTTTTTGTTCTAATACAAGTGTTCTTTCTGTTAACAATTATGGGCCATGGCACACAATTTTGCAACTACTTTGTAATGATAAAGGATTAGTAGAGGTGATTCAGATGGCCACATACTCAACCTGAGAAAGTAATTCAAAAACCAATTTTGACCACTATGAAGAACAGATACAAATTATCCAGAAAAATGAGAACACGGTATTTTGATGAATATTCTAAAGCGAAATACCACTGCAGAAGAATCACTTGGACCAATATGAAGTGCAGGGAAGTATGTCCTTTCACCAGATTCTAACACATCAGAGGGATCCTGAATAAAAGATATAGAAAAAATCAAAATCTTTAGAACTTGATTAAAGATTAAAGCTAATAAACACAGTAGCTAAATCTCAAATAACTAACATACAACATCCAAGCAGAAGTCCCACAAGCTTAAGTTCATAGCATGTAAGCACAAAAATAAAGATCAAGCTCTCAAGTACAACTTGGAAGGTGAGGCAAAGAACTAGAAAGTTATACTGAAGGAAAACAACATTGGCAATACCACCATCATTCATGAGAATTGAACCTAGGGCTAGTTTGAAAATGAGCTGCTTCACCTAGGCTCAATTGACCTTACGCTGGGCCACTCATCAGCGGAAAAGAGAAAAGACACTTGAGCTGGATTTGAATGTAAGTAACTTTAAACTTATCCCAAACCTTTCAAATGCTATCAGCATAAACTCAAAAGAAACAAAAACAAAAACCAAAAAAGAAGTATTTGCATTTGGAGTGCGTAAAGCATTTACCATCAATATTCCACTTGATCAGCGAATTCATCAATAAAACAGAATATTATGATTCAAAGATAAAGGCAACAAAATAAACCAGAGAAACCATTTCCAAGAAAATAAATGAAACTAAGACACAATTAAGGCTTACATGAGATGAAGAACGATGTTTTGCATGCCATTCAGACCATTGCTGTAATAGCTCTTCAAGCTTCCGTTTGCTGTCTCTGTTAAAGCACATTGTTCCTTTTAGATGTTTGACTTATATAACACACCTGTTTTGGAGGCACTCTCCATGGAAGGGCAAAAGAAACATGCAGCTCTTCTCTGGTAAATATACCTTGTTAAAAAGTTAAACATCACTTTCACCGAAGGTTGCTGTTCATCAACCATTATCCTGGCTTTCTTAGTACCAGATAGAGCTGGCAATGCAAAATTAGGGAGAACGTTACATGAGATAGTGAATAAAAATTTCAGCTTTCAGCGGCACAAGCTTGCACTAGACACTTGCATGTGCAAGTTGCAACACGTGCACAAATGGTCATAGACAGATAAATTTATACATGCAGAGAGATGGGAAGGGTAACTGCTAAATTCAAACGCGCTATGTTCTTTTCTCTTTGTCGTAAACATTAAGATTAGAACCAAATAAAAAAAGATTATTTCACTATATACTAGCCAAGTAGAATCTCTATTCCAACATAAAGCAATACAACAAAAGAAAATAGTAGTTTTCAGGATACAATCACTGACAGGACTTCCTTTTCTCTTTGGTCTGCCAATAGGACTTTTCTCTTTTACACAACCATTTTCAGATTGCACTCCAGAGTTTAAGCAATTTGCATCTTCAACAACTGATAAAACTTCTTTCACTTCAACTGTAACTTCCACAACAGATGAACTCTCCATCAAACCTCCATCCAATTCTACACCTTGCAAAATTCCATCACCAGCTTGTACAACATCAGCATCAGCTGTCCCTGGGACTTCCACATCTAACTTGTTTTCATTTACTTTTAAATTCTGTCGTTGATGATCAGTACTGCAAGACTCGCTGATTGAGTCACGTAGTTCGGCAATAACTCCTTCACACCCGGCATTGCTAGAACCAGGAAGTACATCAATCAAATCCTCAGTCTGCATATTCTACTAAAAATCACTTCCAGTGCGACGCTAAATTCACAAGAAGTCACTCTGCAAAGGATTGCATACACCGATTAAAAAAATATAAAGGTAAGAAGTAAACTGTATCAAAGAGAACTAGGAACAAAAATCACCCTGATTGAGGAAGAAAATCAAATATAAGCTATCCGATAAGGAAAATGATAAACAAACGAAAAACTCATAATTCTTTACAAAAACTCGATCAGTAACAATGCATTAGGTAGCGAGAAAGAACGGTGAATAATTTTCTTCCACTAACGGTGAATATATTTTCTTACAAAAGCAGGCATTGATGCATTACACATAAGCAAACACACATGTAGAGCCCACACCTAATGCATATGCCACATACATCCCAGCCCGGTTGTTCATGAAAATCTCTACCCTGGAAGTGCAAGAAAATTAATCACTTCTAGGTACAGGAGTACCCATCTCATTATAAAGTTACAAAAACATACCGACCCAATAACATTCCTAATGTCACCCATAGACAAATGAATTTGACGATAAATACTACACAACAAGAAGGTGAATTTATACTTCAATTGGTTAGATTAAATTTGTTTATCTCACTATGTCCAAATTTTCATGCAAAAAGCAATTGCCTAAGCTTTTTCCAATTCAAATAAATCGCTTAAGATTAAACCCTAGATTACAACAACAGCCGAAAAACAACTCAGAATTAGGGCAAAGGTAATAAAAACATATAACAATTCAGCTCAGAAAGAGATTAAAACACAATACAATATGCATATGTTTCAAATAATATAAATAAATTAATTTGTTCGTTATATAACAACGTCAAAATTTTCAGGCGAAACACTACTTTCTAAGCTTAAACTATCTCCTCTAATTCACAACAGTGCAGAATTGGGGCAAAAGTAATACGAACCTAAATTAGACACAAATTCGGCTTAGGAGAAGTTTAGAACACAATCAAAAGTGAAATATTCAGATAATCCGGTGATACAGACATACATACACATAAATCAATAAGAATTAGGGCAAAGGGAATATAAACATATAATCAATACCAATTCAGTTTGGAAGAAGTTTAAAATTCAATATTTTGCCGAATTATGAGTTGAATAAGAATTAGGGCAAATAAATAATCTAACTTCACCATTCTTAATTTTTTAAAAATAATTGCAATTGTTAAGATAATAAAAAGATTTAAGCATGACGAAATTATATTATGAGAAGCATACCAATTCTCCGGCGAGATTAACCGGTAGCGTCGTCGGTGGCCCGCCGTCGATCGGGTAGGGTTTGAGAGAGAGAGAGAGAGAGAGAGAGTGGGTTTTGATTAGATCTTGAATACTTAATGGGGACCCAGATCTGCGAAAACCCGGTTCGTCGTCGATCGAGCTTTTAGTATATTTTATTATTTATTATACTGCATCCGTTTCCAAATATGTATCACTTTATGCATTAAATATTCTAATTTTTGGTAAAAGATATATACAAATTAATTGAATTCCTTTCATTAAATGTATATTTTTTATGGAATAATTAAAATATTTAATTAAAATAAGATAGATAGGATTCAAAATAGAGCAATGAATGTATTCTTAATTTTTAAAGTGACTTATTTTAAAACAAATAAATTTATCTAAAATGATACCTATTTTGAAACGAAAAAAATATTAAATTTGTATTCAAATCGAGTACAATTACAAAGATACTTGTTCCGGTTAGGCTTGCAAGTTCGAATAAAATATATATTTAAATATGTTTATCTATGTAATAATTATATGATGAAAGGGTAGGATTTGACGGCAAAAGCTACTATGTAAATTTTACTCGGCATATCGTGATCGTCCATTTTCGAATAAGAAATTAAGATTGAATATAAGAATTTCAATATATATATATATTTATTTAATCTCAGTTTTTTATTTAAAAATAAACGGTCACAATACATCCTACTAAACATACCCCCAATCCAAATCTATAAAAATCATTAAAAAATATATATATATATGAGTTCAGTTGGAATCTTTATATTTTTGGCCAAAGTCACCATGAGCCGGAAGGTAAAGAACATCTAATATTCAATATAAATACGATACAACAGCATTCACATAGCTAAGTTGGAGTCACTTGTTTCGTATTCGCCACCAGTTGTTAGAATGGGAGATTGTATATTAATAGAATCGTTGAATAGCTACTCGTGAGCAATTTTATAAGAGCTCAGCTCCTTTAAAAAATAAGGGTGGAAAGAGCCTGATTATATGGCTCGTCTATTAAACAAGACAAGTTTGAACTTTGACAAGCTCGGATTTTTTGCTCTAGAACCTTGCTCGAGCTTTTCTATATTACCTAATATATATAAACATATATGTATAAGTAATAGATATGTATGTAATTTATATTTGCCTCAAAAGACAAATATAGAAGATAAATCAAATTCCATTTATATGATTGGAAAACAGGATTTGATGCAAAAAAAAAAAAAAAGAATTCTATTATCCCTGTTTTTCTAGCTTCGCTTTTCATTTATCTCCACGTTCATGTGCCATTTATTTCTCTTTCAACTTACCAAAGGGTGTGCCGGAACAGATCAATACGATAGCTGCCCGTGATCAGCTTGTTTATCTAAAGATTCAAACAAAGGCCTGATTTTGAGACTTCAATATCGAATGAGCCAAGTTTGAATAGAGAAAAACTTTGCTCAGCTCATCTCCGTAACAAATCTTGTTTAAACACCCAAAGTTTGTGCTGGCTAATTATGATATATTGAAAGTAATACATTATGGTTTTGTTTGTTTGCAGTTTTTAAACTAATAAGATAATTTATTTTTTACTAAGAAAATAATTAGATTTATCAAGTTTAAAACTTTCAGTTTATTTAGACTAAAATAATATATAAGCTCAGTTTAAAAGTTGATCAGCTTAATGCTATCACATTTTTAAGTAATAAATCTAATAAACTAAAGCTTATAAAGTGAAACAAAACCTATATTTTTTCAGGAGAAATGAAGTGAGAAAGTTACTATAAAGGAAGGATCAAGGTTTCCTAATACCAATAAAAATAGAGTCATCATAAATATGAAAAATTATTTTATATTTTATATTGAAACAATTAAATTAATTACATAATATAAAATATTTTTAAATATATTTTATTTATTAT